>WAAE01005811.1:0-43257 GCA_013400495.1 Nicator chloris
CCTGGGATGGAACCCATCTGGGCTTTTATGAACATCCCATTTATGGGATGTTCATAAAAGCCCAGGAGACAGTCAGAGAACTGCTGAGCCACTGGGATTTATGAACATCCCAGCGGCTCAGCAGTTCTCTGACTGTCTCCTCCTGGATAACAGGACCATTCTGCTCCCTGACACCATCTACCAACCCAAGAGGACAGCTATCCTGAGGACAAGCTGTCTTCCCACTAAAGACTGAGGCAAAGAAGGCGTTAAGCACCTCTGCCTTCTCCTCATCTGCAGTTACGAAGCTCCCTCCTGCATCCAGTAGAGAACAAAGGTTGGTCTTACCTTTCCTTTCGCCATTAATATATTTGTAAAAACATTGTTTATTATCCTTTACAAAACTTGCCAAACTAAGTTTAACTGAGCTTTGGCCTCTCTAGTTTTTTTTTCCTACATGCCCTAGCAACCCCCTTAAATACTTCCTGAGAGACCTGACCCTCCTTCCAAAGATGATACATCCTCTTTTTATTCCTTAGTTCCTTCAAAACCTTGTTGCCCATCCAGGCCGGACATTTGCCTCATCGACTCATCTTTCGGCACACAGGGACAGTCTGTTCCTGTGCCCTCAAGATCTGTGCTTTGAGGCACGCCCACCTTTCCTGGACTCCTTTGTTTTGAAGGGCTGCTTCCCAAGGAGCTCTCTGATTAAGTCTCCTAAATAGGCCAAAGTCTGCCCTCCAGAAGTCTAATGTAAACGTCTTATTGATGTTCCTCCTCATTTCACCAAAGCATACACTGGAAGAATTTGGTAAATAGAAATGATGCTGTGAACTGGGAATGGCACTCCGTACATGGCCATGGCTTCAGCACTTTGGATAATGGGAAAAGACAAAATGCCTTTGCTAAACGAAACCTGAAGACACTGAAGTTTGACTTCTGTATTACACCAGTGGCCTAACACACAAGCAGTTCCTGTATGAACTTCTGGAGAAATACCAGGAAACCCTGGAGCTGTCTGTAGCACAGCATGGAGTTAGAATCTTCAATATTTCATGAAAGACAATTTTCTGTGCTGTGCAACAGGCATCCAACACGTTCATATTAATCACAAGTCTCTTCAGCTGCAAGAGACATGGTTGAAGCACTTGTTGGAAATCAAAATGGACCTTCTAAGCTTCTCTATCAAGACACAAGATTTAGCCTACCAGAAAGTTTTCTCTTGAAATGAATCATACATGTGTGGGGATTTTCAGAACCAAAATGCCTGTCATGTATTTTAGCATCCTGTTTGCAAAATTCAAGGAATTACTCAAAACCACTAGAGAACAGCATGGAAGAGAAATCACACTTATCTTTATCACCCTAAAAAACAAAGAAAAAAGCAAGATATTAATCTGGAAATGCTACCTAAATGCTACCCTTCCATCAACAAATAAATAATCTCCATTAGAACTGTGAATTAACAGTAACAGCCGTAAGAGTTTTGAAGTATTTGCTACATAAAAAGGCTGCATCTTGAACAGAAGGCTTTCAGTACCACAGAGATAAGCAAAAGCTTCATCTGAAATATTTTTCACTTTAAAAACAAACAAAGAAGCAAAGAATTCTGTGTTAAAAATATCAGTTCTTGCACATCATGTTCCCAAATACATTTGCTACAAATGTTTGAATATATACTTACAACATGCAAAACAAACAAAAAATCAAACTGTAGAAATAAACACATAAACACTGTTTTTTCAGTACTTAATATGCAGGGTAAGCAAACCCAAGCAGGTGTATGGCAGCTCATGCATACAAACTCCAGACTTCTGCAATGTTCAATGCTGAATTAAAAGCTTCCTGTCAGCCTTCAGGGGAAGTTTTGTCAACCGAACCTGCAGCTTAAAGAAGTCCATTCCTTGCTTATCTAGAAGTAGCAAATAATGCTCTCTACTGCCCCATGGAATTGCCATTTCCTTGTCGGTATGCTCCTGCCTTGGATTATTTCTGCTAAGTCATGGTGTTCCCTCACCATCTGCAAAGGCACAGGCAAGCTCAAGTTATTCCTTCTTTTTGGAGGCAGCTTAGAGGATGCCACTGATCCTCTCAAAGGACACAGCAAACTTGGCACTAGCAAATAGAAGTGCTGCTTTTCTCTGACTGAAAGAACAGGAGTGGAAACACCATATGGATGAATTACCAATTCTGCTCACAGGCGACACCATGGAAGAAAAAAAACCAAACCTAACAAAACCAAACCAACTCAACCAACCAACACCCAGTTTGCAGACACGATAAAATATTGATATTACAACCTATACAGCACAGCAATACAACCAGAATAATCCTACACACTAACCTGTCTTTGCAGTACAACTTGCTTTGTTCCAGGGGTATTGATTTTATTGCATGACTAATTTAGGGAGTCATCCAAAGTAATTACAAAATTCCACTAATTAGCCTCCTTGCTTCTAGATGTGACTTCAAGGTCACAATCAGAATCTACATCAAACTGGCGTTAACGAAAGAAATCTCTCACTGTCAAGAGTTAAATTATCTTTCTGCTTCCTTCCCAAACACACACCAAAAAAATCAATTCTTGATGTGGCCCATATTGCATTATTGATGTAGAGATGACATAAAATATCCCTAATTCCATTAGCTGCTGTCTGAAAGAAATGTTAGTAAGTACATGATATTTAATGACGAAGAGACAAGAACCCCATGGCACAGATCTCTCAAACCAGCCCCTCATCCTGCCCAGGGATCCATGGAAGCAGCTGCCAGCCAGCATTACTCAAGGCCATCAGAGGCTTTGCACACCAAAAATCTGTCACAGGCTTTGTGCTTTATCCAGCTGGCCATGGAAATGACCCAGTATTAAGGGTTACTTCACAGCACGTGTACCTGAAAACCTTTAACTTCCAGATCTAATGCAGAGGGAGAGGAGACGCTGTCTCACTGTGCCCAGGAACTGACAGATCCCCACCCTGGGCTGATTTTCCTTTTCCAAATGGAGAACACAATGGTCACGTTATGTGCCTCATCACAACTATAAACGTGCTCTGAGCAGCAACAGGAGTCACCTTGGCTGCCACAGCTAGGAACTACTCCAGTGGCCATGGGGGGGCATTTCCAGAGGTGCTCAGTTGTGCACTCACAGAAAAAACAGGAGTGGAGCTGCCCTGGCTGTGGCAGAAAAAAGCCAAGGCAGAATTTGCCTCTACTTCTAATCTCAGGAGCTCCTCTTCATCCAAGAGAACCAAAATCACCCAACTTTAACCCTGCACAGCAACAGCCACAAAATCACCCTGCAGCTCCGCCATCTGATCCAGTAAGCCCAGTTAGCAGCTGTATCGAGGCAGCTAAACTGAAATTAAAAAGCCACATAACTGGGCAATTTACTGCATATCCCGATAAAGTGTACCAAGGATAATAAATTACCCTAAGTATTAAAACATACAACTTCTAGTTCATATTTTCCTTCTAACCAGCAGCTCCTGCTGGGCCCTGCACATGTGAACTTCAAAGGGCTGTTTCTCGTCATTTTTTCCCTTGAATACCAACTCCTGGAGCATGATGTGGGTTCTGGCTGGAGGAGCATTCAGCCAGGAGCACTGAACCATGCAGGGAGTGGAGCAAGGCAGCTGACAGCTGAGTACAGAGAGCAACCACATCTCTGATGGACTAAGACAGAAGAGAGTTATTCAAGCTCAAAAACCCTATGGTTATTATTTATACCTATAAAAATATGTAGGTGTACGGAGAGGGAGAGAAAAATCTGATATAGGACTTGATGTAGAGTTTTCTGAAAAACAAACTTTTCTGACCTTTTTAAAACAAAACCCAAAGAAACAAACAAGGCCTGAGTGTGATTTCAAGAAAAATACACATTTCCAACAGTTTCAGGAAGTTTTAATAAGGATTTATGGTTTGCTGCTTGGTTTACACATATTTTAAAATCTAACACTGAAGTACACATTTAAACAGCAATGGAAAAATGTGCGGATTCACCCACACATTTCTCAATACTTCCTCTTACGGAAAACTGCCTGCTTGTCAAGGCAGATGCAGTAAAGCTTCTCTTTAAAAAGTCAAAGAATTAGAATTTTATTGCTCTCCATATATTTGTTCTACACAACAGTGGGATCTGTAGTGCCTGCAGGCAGCCCCTGTGCAACGGTAGAAATGCCAGGGAACCCCAACAGCTGAGGAGAGATGCAAATCATAAATGTGGAGGTGTTTAGCTTGGCCTCATCCCAACATAAGCTCTTCAGCTCAAGAAGTGCCAAGCTTTTTTCCTTGCCTTATGAACTTTCTAGGAGCACATGGCCATGTTAATGCTGCAGTAATCTCAGCTACCTAAAGCAAGACAGACAACCATTTTCTCCACAAAAAGTTCCTTTGTAATAAAGCAATGTCAAGCAGGACATGTCTTAATAGTAGTGTCTGTGTTTCTATACAGTAGTATTCCAGTCAAAAGAGCTTTGTAATAGAATTTAATAGCAAATAAAAATTTGCACAGAGAGCTAATGCAACAAAAAAATGCTTCAAAAATAGAGAGGAACAAGAAAAAGTATCTGATAAAACTGTTTCTTATACAAAAGCCTCTTCTGTCAGTTCTTCATGCTTCTTACTTTTTAAGTATGCTGATGTCTATTTAAACGAGAGTATTTCCATCCCAATATGAAGCTCAAATAATTTCCTTAATGAAAACTTATTTAATAAATCTAACTCCAAAATCATCCTATAGCGCAAAGTGACCATATTATGAAGTTAGCTTCCTTTCTTTTCAGTCCAGGACTTATTACAGTTTAATTAAATATATGTTACTCTCTCAGATACTTGCGAACATGAGTGTTATAAATAACACAATGAGTTATCCTGTGTGATTTCATATACTTTTCTTCCCCCTTGAAGATTAACTCGGTATGTTTAACACAGCCCCAGTATCTAAACTTAGCTCCTATGCTCTGGGAGCAATCTCGTCAAGTATTAAATGTCATTGGACAACACTGACCCTCCAAGTCCCTGCTTATCTGGAGACTGCAGTCCAAGTTTGCTTACTTCCAATCTTTTCACTTTCCCAAGAGAAAGCAAATTCCCTGCTTGCAATGGATGAAAAATCAAGCTACGAACAGAACATCAAAAGTGACCGCAAGTACACACAGTGCCAGGGAGGAGGGTGATGGGGGAAAGATTTTCAAAGACAGGAGTAGATGATGACTTTTTTCAATTGCACCCAGACAATAAACCCAAAACATCAACATTAAAAGGCAAGCAATGTTTTTCACAGTCAAGTCCTTCGTGTGATGTGCACTACATGTTATCAGCTCCTTTCCTGGGTATTTCTGGCACTTTATTAGGACCTTAACATCAAGAAAGAACATGAAGTGTTTCAAAGCCCTGACATCATCACCACTCTGTTACATTATTGTCTTTGAAGAGGTCACTTTCACTCAATAAAACAGCAGCAGGGAGTGTAGAGGAGGATTGCACAGACCACATTGTCAAGTTACAGGGTATAATAAACAACACTTGGAAAAAAAGAGCATTTTAGAGACACGCCAAAAAAATAAAATAGAAAAGATACAAAGCTTAGGTAACTCCTTTAGAAGGACACACACTCAGCTCTGAAAGAGATCTTAATGCTGAAACTATGGGCTTAACTGAAGAATGGAAAAGCCAGAAGGGTGAACCAGTACCAAGGTGAATTTGCCTTGCCATAGTGGCCTGTATGACACCCTGCAGACCTCAGCAAGAAGGGAAACTGGCCAGGAGGCCAGAGGAGCTGCTCCAAGTCTCACCTAACACAGGCTGGCCCAGTGCTCAGACTGCACCAGCAGCAGCACAACCCCAGCAGCTGAGGGGTGACCTCAGGAACACACAACCTGCTCAGGGAAGGTGCATTTAAACAGCACTGAATTTAAAGTAACCAACCAAATTAAAAAAAAAAACAAAACAACCCCCCCCCCCCAAAAAAAAACCCAACCAAAAAAAAAAAAAAACAAACAAAAAACCCAGCAACAACAACAACAACAACAACAACACCAAATGGTATGGTTTTAAACTGTTGTATAGAAGCTGCTGCAATTTCTCCTGCTAAATAAATTAAATCCCAATTTGATTTC
Source organism: Nicator chloris (assembly GCA_013400495.1). Taxonomy (NCBI): domain Eukaryota; kingdom Metazoa; phylum Chordata; class Aves; order Passeriformes; family Pycnonotidae; genus Nicator; species Nicator chloris. The sequence goes on from WAAE01005811.1 coordinate 6,096, forward strand.
TTTTTCATTTCAGGAACTTCTCACTAAGGGCCAACAACAAAACATCCCCTCATTCACTCACTCTCTCACACAAAATCAAACATCAAAAATGCACACCACTTTCGCATGTCACCTCAGGCATTTTATTTTCCTCTGAAATCAACTACTTTTGTTTTAATAGGTCAACTGCTGACCTCCCCAACACTGCAGTGCAACAGTCTGACAACAAACAGGCCCAGAAGGTTTGCTGAAAACATAAGCTTGTAGAACATCTGATGCTACCGAAGGATAAAACCTGGAAGAAACCAGGCAGGGGTTGGTGGTGTCATTCTGAGCTGGGAGAAGACTTTGTTACCTAATGAAAGACCTTGCCAAAGTTGGGCAGTTTGGAATCTTAAGCTCCAATTCAGGCAATAACAAGAAAGTGGCCTTCTTTAATAGACTGGATCAATGGATGTCAAATAGATTAAGGCTGCTGGCAGATAAATCAATCTGCAAATGAACTACTCCCAGCTGGTTCGGGGATCCAAGGTATCCATAACTAATTTTCCTAAAAACTCAATAACTTTTCCCATTAATTTCTCAGGTTAAAAAGGAGAAGTTAAAAATAAATGTTGTTTTTTCTTTTATAATTCATCTTCTTTAGATAGCAAAGTGTTGCTAATAGACACCTCCACTGGGATACTAATTCAGTGATGTATTTGTTAGCAATGCTTTGGTGGAGGTGAGGATTTCCAACCAAGAAAGCCACACTAACCTCACTGACTGCCAGAGGGGTGTCCTAATGCTTCACTGCTTGCCCTCAGATTCAGCAGCAATTATGTTTCACAAGCAGCCCACTGAAAGCCAACTTACACCAAGGCTCAGACTGACAGCACTGCAAGGACATGAGGCCAAAGGCAGCTTTTGTCCCATGCTAAATGATGCTTTAAGGCTATAGCATGGAACATTCATCTCCAACTGTATGCAGAAACAAGGCAGGGCAGACTGGTGTCAGTCACCAAAGGTTTTGGATATAAATACACCATCTTTAAAAGGAATCAATCCACATACACACAGTGTAAGCAGACCAGAAAGGGCAGACTGGTCCTAAGTCAGAGAAAACTCACCTTAAGCGAGCTATTTCAAGGATACCTATCAGCAATTTCAGCAATAGCCATTTTTCCATATTTTTTGAATACAACTCCTATTTCAGATACTGTACCAGTTATTTGATCAGTCCCAAAATAACTCTTATAAAGGGGTATGTAATGAAGTTGATCTAAAATTAGTCAGGAGGCAGCATTTGCTTCCCTTGCTCTGCTGAAGCACTGGTGCTGGGTTTGAATTAACAGCTGATTTTTAGCTCAGGCTCAATAAGGTATTTCATTCTAAACAGAACATTTTCCCTCTTCACAGGTTAGGCTGCATCTGCTTTCTGCAGAGAGAGAGAAGGCAAAGGATCTGTGTCTGTTCTTCACCAGGGGAGGTTTTACATTTACAGTGAGTTTGTGATGACCAGCTCTGAATGACCAGCTGGTGAGTAGCCATAAGGATACCTGCAAACAACATACACGGCTTCCTTTTAGGTCCAAAGGTTACCTAAATATGAACAGATGGCCATGTTCAGCTCAAGAAAAAGAGACAGAATTAACTTCACTACCAAGCAACAGCAGGAATTCTGCTATGGTCTAATCTTTATTGAGGGCAGTTTTTAGGCTTACCTGTAATAATCCATTTTAAGCTGTTTCCATTTTAAGTGCTTGAAACTATTTTATAAACTGTGTCTGACAAAAACTTGTTTTCAGACTGCTGGAACTATTTTAAGCATTTACTTGGTAATGGAAAACACATGTGACAAACAGAATATCAAATAATTCTAGCAGTAGTATTTCCATATTTTATTTTCATTTTCTTCACAGAGGTGAAGTGGAAATGAAATTCACCTTGCATGACCAGACGAACCTGTAATCCCCACAGCAACTCCTGCAGCAGCTTTAGTGCTCTTCAGAAATACTTGACATTTTAGTAAATATCACGTCATTCTGTCTCTCCTGTCAGAGATCACAGAATGTGCATATCACAGATTCAATTCTGTTACCTTCTGGTGTTTCAAAAAACATATAGCTAAATCTTGTATTTATTTTAATACATGACGAAGTATCATATAAAATTTCAACTTCTTTTCATGAGCAGATAATTTTATGAGAGCTTGCCTGGTACTCTTTTGTTTTTCATTTTATTACATTTCCTGTGCTGTAACTGGACTGCATGTCCAACAAATATCAATAGATCCTTTATGAATATATTTCATTCCTTTTGAAGACCATCTATACTTTTGATTTTCACATCATCTCACTGCAATAATTTATAGAACTAATTTTTTCAATATACAATTTTAGGGTTTTTTTTAAAAAGGCACCTGGTATTTCATTGGAACACCTATGTCATCAGATTTTGACACAGAACCTTCCACAGTCAACATTTTCTGTGCCATTTATGAACGCACAGACATTTTTTTAATATTCTCTGCAGTTATTCTTTTTCGGGCTGAAGAGTTAAGTCAAAACAAATCAAGAGGGGTGTTTTGTCACATAACACATATGTAAGCTGCCACAACATGCTCTGGATGCAAAAAGCTTACACAGCTCCACAGAAGAAGACCAGAGCATTTAGGAAAGTAACTATTAAGGGTTACTATACACACATCCACCTGGTAAAGTATGAAATCCAGATGATTAGAGGCTAAGGGATCACCCAGATGAAATAAAGCTTCAGAGGAATCAGGGAAATAAAGGGCTCACTCTCTCTCTAAGCTTACCCAGTTCCCACACTGTCCCTTGGCCAGCTAGTAATTGTTGCTGTTGAGGACTGGATACAGATGTAGGTGGACTATTGGTCAGATGCAGGTTTATTTATTTTTTCCTTATGCAGCAGCCATACTTTTCTTCCTATTCAGCCTATTAATTTTTACTATCTATTTAGTTTAGTATTTATTTACATGTCTTAACATCTTGGGGAGAAGGGGTAGGAGAGGGCAGATATGGGCAACAAGAGCACACAGCAATCAAGACACAAGCTGGCCACAATAACATCATCAGTTCCCTGCTCTGTCCCAATTCACAACATCACATTCACCCTGTGGGTCACTCAGTAGTGACATTTTCATCATATGACACACAAATTGTGGACACAGTTCATCCTGCACAGAACTCCTCACACACCACACAGAAGTAGATTTGCTCCCCTCACCCCATCCTGTTACACATTACGGGGCACATGACATCACCAAACTTCACCTACTTTTTTACTGTCAAGTTACTTACTACAAGACTCTGCTCTGGGTCCTATTTAGATCTATCTACCTTGAAAGATTGTGTCTAAATTACTTCACCTTATTTCCAATTCACAGTTACTGTACTGAGCAGAGTAGATCCCAGCAGAGATCCTACTAATATTTTCCTCCCAACTTAGAACCTGACCATTTGTTTCCATCTTGTCTTGCCTGTTTTTAAAAAAGGTTCCCAAAAGAACTGCTCAACTTCAACATACAGTTTTTTCAGAAGGGTTTCTTTTATCAAGTTCTCCGAAGTATCTGAAATTTCAAAACCTATTGGACTGCCCTTACCCCTACAAACTCCCACTTTCAAACAACTAAAAAACATTACACTCCCTTCCATGAAATAATCATCCTATCCTTTGTTACAGTTTCTAATATCAAAAGCCCAAATTCTTGTTAGATTTTTAACTTAATCTTTATCTGAACACTAGATCTCCAGCCTGGATCAAAGGGAAGCACAAACTAGATGAGGTGCCCTCTGTAATGGACTCCATTGTACAGAGGGTTGAGTAGATAATTGAAAATATACGTGTTTTCTCGACTGGAACATCTAGATAAATGAAAAAGCACTGCCCAAGTAGGTCTGAGGTGCCAACAGGAGCCAGATAAAGGCTGCAGAGTCACCACAAAACAAAGCCAAGAGAGATGCTGCACACCAGCAAACCCTGGGACACGGCAGGAGATGCCTCCAGGGACACTACACTTAATGACTGTCTCTTTAACATACTTCAGGGCAGGGATGTTGTCAGCCTGATTAAAACCAGAAATCATTTACTGCTCGTTGTTTTCCCTTTGAGGTGGGAAGGAGGACTGGAGACCGTTGGCAGAAGTGCCCCAGGAGGCCCTGAATTCCCTGCTACAATTACCTGGCAAAAGGAGTAGTAACATCTTTGGAGACTGCTGTCTGCACCACACAATTACGTGTTTAATAAAGGATTTGGTTTCACTTTTCCAAAAACAGCTGAATGTGTTCTATGAGAATTTGAAGAAAGGCCCTAAAATGGATAAGAATTATAAACACACACATACATATACATCTAAAACTACCTCTATCTATATATCTCTGAAATATATGTATCATTCATCTTGGATGGCTCACTTGGGACAGGGGTAGTTTGCCTCTGTCTGCAGAAGCATATTTGTAAAATTATAACGTGGCCAAATGTGGAAGTTATTACCTAAAAAAACTCAGATAAAGATCTGAAAAATTACAGATATAATCCTGCTTAATCCAGAACACTTCATTCTTTGGACGTGTTGTGTAATACAGAATATCAGCCCTCCTGTGAAAAGGCTCCCTTTGCTCACCCATTTACTGCAGTCTGGGTAGAACAGACTAAAAGCTGTCAAATGAAGCCAAAGAGCCCCTAAAATCTGCGACTGTGACTAGCTTGGACAGAGAAACAGAAGCAGAACAAGCCTTTCTAAGCATTAGCAGCAAGAAGATCTAGAAGGGCCTCTAGTCAGTACCTCCCCCATCTGCCACCTGAAAATCCACCTCTTTGGCTGCTTCTCACTCGGCAAGGTTAAAGGAGTGCTCTACAATTGAATCAGCCTTATCATGATTCTACACATTAAACAAAACTAGTGACTTCTTGACAGTCAGAGAAAATAGCTCTTTTTTAAAAAGACAAGAATTTTAGAGTTTATTCAGGGGATCAAGTAAAATGTAGTTGTGCCTCAGACACATCTAAACAGCTTTGCACAATTGCATTTGTATAACTCACTTGGTTTACCCCTATTTCTTCAAAGGTCATTTCTCACATTTTATCTCGAAAGTCTATTTTGAAATACTGTCTTTGCAAAACAACAGGCAGAATCAGCTGAACAAAGCCCATTTTTCAAATCTGTGTGAATTGAGACAGTATCATTTGCAGATTAAAGAAAGGAAAAAATGAGTAAAAGACTTCTTACAGCTGTACACTCAGAGAAGGACACCAAAGCATTCTTCTTCCCCAACTCCTGAAAAAATGTTTTATCACATTTCCTGCAGAGAAACTAGAGAAACAGTATTTCCCACCTGCTCACTCAAAGGAGACACTCCTCCATCTCCAGCTAAAGCAGAGAAGACTTTCTTGCACAAGGAGATCTCATTTCCCACCAGTTGGTGGATTTCAGAGAAGCACACAGCATTACTGAGCTCCACAGAGGATCAGAACATTATTGTCAGATTAGCATTGGAAAATGGATTTACCATCTGCCTTTTTGGCTCAAAATCTTAATCCTAAAAGCCTGAAAAACAAAGTTTCTTTACACTTAATGTGTGTTCTTGTATTGGTTATATAAATGTGGTTTTCTTCTTTTCTTAGTACTGAGCAACTTCCCAAGTAGAGAGAACACTGGATTTTTATTCTCATCTGCTCCAAGAGCAGCTCCCACCAAACACTTCCTTTAACGCATTACTTCATAAACTAATACTGCAGAGTTAGCCAAAAGCTGTAGTTTAAAAGACTTACCTCTTTTTAAAAAATCACCACTGCAAAGGCAATTGTGTACTGAGAACAAAAGGAGAAGATGCTAAAATTGATAGTCTTTTGGGTCTACAGCTTATCCTGCTTATAAGGGTAGCTAAACACACAACAGGGGAAAATAGCAAACAATGCCATTTGTTATTGCAATGAATTGTCAGTGACGGGAACACAAATAATTCTACAAAATGCTTTGTTATTTTCTACCTAGGAAAGCAAACCTTTTTCCTATTTAACATAAGAAGCCTACTGCAGCAATTAGTTAAGATGTCTTATAAAGCAAACAAGTAACTTACTGTAATTTTGGTTTAACAGAAATTCACTCTAATTCCCAATAATGGGGAATAAGCCATTTAGTGTCCCATGGTAAAAGTGACCCTTAGATTTTATGTTCACATTTCATACACAAAATCTTTCTTGGTATTGCCATTTTAAGGGAGTTTCTATCAGCACAGTAATCTGAGGAACAGAAAGCAGATGGTGGTTCCAGCTGATGAGCTTGATGAGAAGTTCCTTGGAGCTGTGGGATTTGTTGACCAGGACTTTCCTGTGGGCTGCTGAGAAACCCATCCACCACAACAGTGTAATGGCTCCTCTTGCTCCGAGAGCAGCATGGAAGGAAGGTCTGCTTCCCCCTCTAATAGAGAATCTCTAATGACAGCAGCCAAACAGTGCCAGACACCCCCCCCCAAAGTCATTTTTCTGGAAGTAGTCAATTCCTGGCCAATTCCTCCTGCAGCTCCTTCTCTGCAGAGCTGTCACCACTCACTGCTCATGTGTGCAGCACCTGACATGCACCCTAGCCAGGAGCTGAGACATCACAAGCCACAGCAGCACGTGGCTAAGAAGCACAACAGAACTGCTGCTCTGTGGCCAGGGAAGCTGCTGAAAGCATCACCTCCTTTGGTACCAAGTCCAAACCATCCTGGTTTGTTCCTGCTCTGTTTTAAAAACAAACTTATTTTCATGAACATTTTAAGATTATAGCCTATGTATGCATTATGTATTAAAGGTGTTTGGAAAAAATGGGCCAGAGAAAGTCTGGAACTTCCTCTGCTTAAGTGATTTAGGAAAAAAAAATCACATTCCCAGGAACCTACTGCTTGCATGCAGATGCTGCCCAGTTAACAGAGTTGCACTTCAGAAATGTTACCAGAGTTTCATATCAGAAATGCTGCTGGGGATGATGCTAAAAGCTTGGAACTCCAGTATTTCAAGTACATCAAGTTACATGCAGGATTCTGAAAACATTTGCATCACAGATGATTTAGTTTCTGCTTTATTCTTGAAATGAAATTAGAAAATACCTTGAACATCTTCCTGATGATCAGTTATACCTGGAAGTTTAGGAAATTATTTTAGAGGACACAAGATCTATTACGTAGAAGCAAGAGATTTCAATTTACAGTAAGTTCAGAAAACTGAGGAAAAAACCCCACAACATTTAAAAACCTATGAAAGTCCATCAGAAATTAAGAATATGTCACTCAAAAATATGCAGGGTTAATTTAGCCTCTTAGATCCAGGAATATTAACAGTTCACTCATTTCTACTCAAATTGAAAACTCCAGTCATAAAGTCATGAATGACAAAAAATCCTGGGAGATGCTAATAGCATCTCAGTGATTCATGCAAAGTTCATACTAAAAACACAGGGAACATCTATCAGTTTCTTTGACTTCTACAGGCTCTTAGCTTGCTTTACAAAAACAAGCAGTTACAAGCAGCGGCCAGGAAAGCTCAGCATGGCTGTGCTTAACACCATACAGCTGGGGGTTGGAATCAGAGCTCCTGCCAGAAAAACTGGTGATGAAAGTAAAGGAAGTACAGGAGGGAACTTTGGCCATTCAGGAGCTTGGACAGCCCTGACCTTTCTTTTCCATATGCTACTTGGCTTACTACATCAAGGCTTATTTCCTGTCAAAATCTCAGCATCTTTTTTTTTTTAAACCCTCTTTCCAGACCTTTCTGCCTTCTCCCTTCCTTTTAAGCACCCTGTAATTCCTCACATTTGCTCTTTCAAGTACATCTTTCTAGATGTTGCTGGCACTTCTCACTTCTTGCTTTCCCCCCTTCTTTGCCACACATTTCATTCTGTTGCCTGTGTGTCACAGGTCTCTCGTATCATTCAGTCTTTGCACACTACAGCCCTTTGGCCTATGTCCCTACAACCTTAACTTTCAAATCTCAATCTAAATGGAAAGTGAAGCACCTGTGAGCATTCCCTTCCCAAACCAAGAAAACACCACTAATGCTGATTTCTCAGTGTTAGCCCAAGCCCCAGGTGAAGCAATCCCTCCTTTCCCAAACATGCCATGAACAAATTACTCAAAGTACAAAAGGATTGGCTGTAACCAAATACTAACGTACACTTAATGGACTGCAGATTTTGCAGGATGTTTAAAGTTTCCCCTCTGATCTCTCTGAACTTTGGCCTTCATTTGTTTATACAGGCAGAGGCCAGCAGGTCATACCACTAAAATCAGCAAGTTGTTTACACATATGGCAAGCATGCATGCAGCAGGGCTGGAGTCATGGCTACAACACAGCACATTAAAGCAACTGCTGTAGTTAAAATAACAAAGATAGAGTGAGTCCACACACCTGATGAGGAGGCCTTCCAGTGCAGTGAAACTCACTATGAACCAAGAAATTACTGGTATTTCTTCTGGAGCCAAGGCACACATTCCACGCCAACCTAACCCAAGGCACTTACCCAAACGTCACTTGTTTCATGGTAAGTGGGAGCCTTTGACATCACCAGTGTCAAAATATTACAAAATTTTAAGTGCATGAGCTAATTCATCAGGGTGGCAGTTAATACTGCAAAGAATAGAAAAGCTCAAAAAGCAAGGCTGGAAGAGAAGCAGTCGCTGACAGTACACAAAGCCCAAACGCTGCCTGGTTGGTCAAGCATCAGGTCCTAAAACCAATTTCCTAAGTCTTTAAAAATTATTTTCCTTTCATAAAGATATTTTTAAAACCTCTTCAAAATATTAAATTTTATATAATACAAATCACTTGAAAATTAGGTGTTTTCAGAAGCATAAAGCATTTCAGTTTTGCACATGTGAACAGGGCATTAGTATAACCCCACATTGTTTTGATGGACACAGGAATGTATTTTTGAGAGCAATTACAGGCCCTATGCTTAAGAGAATGTCAAAATATGAAAGGCAAACACTACAAGAAATGAGGGAACGCACCAGGATCTAAATGAAATTAATCACTTAGTCTTGCTCAGATAAACTGTAGCTGTCAAGCTTCCTGAAACCAGAGGGAGGAGGAAGCAGATTTTTTTTAGCTCCAAGATGCTGTCTCAAAGCTTTGTGGCCCATTCAGTCACACAGTGAATAGACACGCAGATATGTGGCACACACAAGAATATTATTAACTTTTCTAGTTACTTTTTACTGAAAAGCAGAAGTACCATATCTTGAAATGTCATGTCTGAATCAACACATGCAAAAATGGAATTCTCATTTCCAATGGGGGGGGGGCTGTAAAAATTAAAATATCTGTTATGAGAAATACAACTCTCAAACAAAAGTTATCCTTTTTTAATGTTACCTACTATGCTCATAATACATTTTGGTTTCATACATATCACTTCTCTGGAATAAGGCAATTTTTTTGGCCAACCAGTGATAAGAAATTGGTAGAGACAGAGTTAATATGAAACCTCTCTAAAAGCAACAACAACAACAACCACCACCAAAAAAAAAAAAAAGGAGGAAGAGAAAGGGGAAGACAACCCAGCACAAAGACATCCCATGTCTGGAAGTTAATTATTTTCAGAAAGAAATGTTCACAGAAGGCAGGGATATACTTTTATATTGCTATTCATGATACAAGTTTGACACAGATATGAAAATGAAATTTGTCTTGTCTTAAACATCACCATAGAAAATACAGGTATAGGTTTGACTAACTGATCTGAGGTTACACTTGAAACTACCAACAGAAGTTCTTTGTAGTGTCATAATTTTATCTTCTGTATTTCATCACCAACTAACATTTAATCAGCTGAAAACATCCTCTCAGTACTTGTACATGAAGTTCAACTCTGTCAATAACTTCTAGCGTCTCCTCTGCCTCAGCCCTGAGTGAGTTCCAGCACTGAAGACTGAAATGCTCCATCTCACACTTGCAGCACTGGAGGGTTTTCAGCAAAAATCAGGTTTGATAACAGAAGACAGATTTGATCATCAGTGCCAATCCAAAACAGTTTAAAGTGAAAGCCTGAAGGCATATTGCCAAATGAAAGCAGATGAGGGGGAGCTTTGATCCAGTGCTGTCCTGCTAGCAGGGCTTTTCTGCTGTTATCTTCAAAGGGCAACACAAACCTGAACCTGAGAACACAGGGACTGTCATGTTCTGGGGGTTTCCACACTGGCTGTCCAGGGAAAACTACAGAATACACCAACTCACGGACACACAGGACTGGGGAGGAAAGAGTCAAGGAAAAAGTGAGTACAAAAGGATGACTTGCAGCTGAACCTACCATCTTTTAGGAGAGTGAAGCACTATCTCAAGAAAGTGGGATAAGGCTGCCCAGCAGAAAATTACAGCAGCAAAAAACCAAATCCCATTCTGCCATTTGCCAGCTTTCAACTGCTTGACTTCACAGCCTCAGCATTATTTTCACACAGTGTTACTGGCAGGGCAGCTTTATTCTCCTGCACACAGGGAGCACCACCACTACTCTCAGCAGAACCACCTGCAGAACACAGCAGTATCTCTGGACATGCTCATTTTCAGGTCCATTGCCTGTCAATTTACCATAAAAATATGAATTTTGCCATATTATGAAGACTGGTATAGGTACTGCCACAACACACATTTTTAGAGTGGAATTTTCTCTGAGAAAGAAGAAGGGGCAGCACATACCCTGATCTGAAAAGTAACATTTACTGCTTTTATGTCATTTGAGGTTTCTAATTATTGCAATAGGCAGTAAGTCAGAAAGCTGATGTAAAATTCTGTCTTCTGTCCAGCTTAGGAACTGGGCAAACATCAGTGTGGTAAGTATTGATAGCATTTGATTAAAGGAGTTTGTGCTGGGAAGAACTCAATGTACTTATGGTGAGCACTCCCCGTCCTGTCCCTCTGCCTTTCCTCCCAAAACCTGAAAATATTTGCAACTGTAAGTCTCTCTCAAAAAAAAGGGAAAAAAAGTCTTGTGAAAAGTCACAGATCATCATCATGTGATGTTCAAAGTAGTTTCTGAAGCAGAATACTGTGAGTATCAGATGCAGCTGGAAGAAGTACAACTGATTTTAATTACAGCATTATTCTAGGAAGAATATCCAGAGTCCAGAGGGCACAGAGGTCCTTGATCTTTGACCTGCTGCCTTATCCTCCCGTGAATCTGCCATCTCTGCAGTAATTAACACACTTGGAAGTCTGCATCATCTGTGACTATGTTTAAGTTCATTGCAGCTGCATGAAAGCCCATCATCTGAGCCTTTCACTCTTCCATTCCTGCAAGCCTTTCACTCTTTGCCAAGCAACTGAAACACACAGGCCTTTAAAGTATTCAGAGGACTTCAATTTAAGCAGCAAGTATTGAAAACACTAGAAATCCCTGCCGTGGAGGTCTCAGTTTGCTCTGTAGGACACAACACAAACAACCATCAAAAGCTGTGGTTTGCATTCTGAGCAGCAACAATCAATCAATCTCTGAATTGCAAGTTACCAGGCACTGTTTGACAGCAGCTTCAAAACCAGTTCAGTTACTATGGCCAGATCTACTAAAAGCTGGACACAGGAGTAGGAGATACTTCCAGGGAAGAGGAGGGGAAAAAAAGCTTAGGGGAAAAGAGCTAACTGGTAAGGTCAGAGAGGAATCAAACAGTAATAACACTCCACATACATATATGTTCAAATGTATTTAAATTTGTGAGCACAACAGTGCTTCAATACCTGCTCTGATTTTCACAAGAACAAGCAATTATAAAAGCCTGCAATCAAAAGTGCAATGGGAGCAAACATGAAGAGTGCCACAGCCAAACTTGCACTGTTGCACAAGGACTGGCTGGATGGAAACACCTTTAGCAGTGAAGAGACAGTGTTTGCTTTGGAGCACCAGCTAAATAAGCTCATTTGGTTTCTTGAATGCTGTTTTTGTAGCAGGACAGTAATGGATCAGTGAACATGTGATAACAAATGATGTGATTCCAGGATGTCAAGCTGCCCCACGGCAAAGCGGCTTTAAACTTCCTCTTCACATGATCAGATGAACACTCAGGCCTACATAAAAGTTTAGTTCAGAAGTTCACTTTTATCCATGAGTTCACATGTTCAAAAAAAAAATAGAGACTTTGACTTTCTCAGGGATAGTTTAGGAAGCTATCCTGCCTCTTCCAGTAAAATTATCCCACGAGAAACCAGATGGGAATTTTTCTCTCTTCCATCTCACAGACCACAGCTATCCTTCTCCACTTGGTTCCCTTTATTTTATAATTTCCATCAAACTCATTCATATCCTCCTCCTGTGTTTTCATCTTTCTAGAGCTCCCTTGAGCAGCCCTGTGAAAGCTACAAAAGGAATGCAGAACAATTTCTTGTGTGGACGTGATGGACCAAGCTGAGCTGTACTTTGCTTGGTTTGGCAGATATTCACAGTATTACAAAAACTGCTTTCGCAAACAAATACTCAGTTTGCAAAAGTCTCTCTCCCCCACAATCCAAGAAAAAGACTGTCTGTCAGCACATCATTCTGCAATGACTGAGTAATTGCAAAATATTTAAGATCCGTGGATATTCCCCTGTATGAAAGCACTTGGGAAGCTGCCGTTTAGCATTTAGCTGTAAAACCTGAACAGCTTCTGTGGACAAAAAGTCTTTTCCCCAGAGCTTATTACAAATGTTTTAGAAAAGGTAATCTTAAGCAGGGTCAAACTATTTAATTTTGTTACTACTTGGTATGTCAGATATAAGGTTAATGAGCAGAGAATTAATTTTTGACAGAAAAAAAATTTAGACCACTCCATCCTAATGGAAAATAGTAACTTCTTTTAGAAACTACTAATTGAAAGGCAGGTGTTGCACACTTGCTCTTACTGCCTTCTTAAAAGATCAAGTTCCATTCGAAGAGCCCAAAATAACGTGAAGATGTCGCCCAGCCATCTACTTTTTTTCTATATATTTATATTTGTAGCTCCCACTACACCTCAGATAATACAGTTTTAAACAAGAACCAAGTTCCACTTGCTACCTTGTCCATGCTTTTATTCCCCAGCTTCCAGCAGCTGAGAAGCTGACAGCAAATAGCCCCTCTTCTAGCAGGATCTGGCCCTCACCAGCGAGGGTCCCACGGCTCATCAGCAGTTACTGAGCACTGCCATGCAACAGATCCCCCGCTTTTAACATCTCCATTAACATCCCCAAGGGAAACAGAAGTATTATTCAAAGTATATTCCTTGAATTTACCTACCATGAAGGAATAGGTGGACTAAAGATCGTCCAAACAGAAATTTTGGCTCCTGTTTTTGTGTGCCAGTTGCCTGCTCGCTCTGCTTGCGAGTTGGCTCAGTTCAGGGAGTTCCGAGCCAGTACATGCTCCTGTCTGTGAACTGGTCGCAGACCTGGCACGGCCCACGCCTTCCTGTGCATGAAGAACTGGGCAGGACCCAATTCTGCAACTCACCTTCTGCTGGGCCACTGCTTGGAGGTCACAGCAGCAACATGCTTCTCCTTGTAATGTAACAATTTCATTAAATATTACCCTGATAGATCAGAAATAGTTCATGCTTATCCAAAAACCTGGATTTCTGGACAATACCCTGAGAGTACCTCCTGGAATGAACTAAGGAACAGAGCTCTCTTTCAGAAAAACTGCTGAAAGCAGTATTTGACCTGAGTTTCCAGATTCTTGGGGATCCACAGCTGCCTCTAAGGGTCCTGAGAAGGCAACTACAGAAACAGAGTTGTCTGGCCAGTGTTCAAGTATGTTTATGCACACCATGTAAGAGTTTCCACTACTACAGGAAATTTTTACAGGATCCACAAATCCTATTTGGAAACCACAGACTTAAAACATATCCTCCAGTAAACAAGAGTTTTACTGTTAAATATACCCAGGAAGTTTCTCAATATCTTTTTCTCAGCCTGTTCGGTTTCTTCGGACGTAGAATTCTTGCTACTCTGCCCATCAAAAAGGAAGGTATTTTCCTACATTCCATACCATCATTACAAGACACAACAGAGATATATTCATTGTGGGCAGTAAATATGAGGTGCAGTCTCCTCACAGTTGAAGCGTCTGTTCCCCCCAGCATCCTGTCCATAGTAAAAGGAGAAGGAAAAAACCCTACATGAGAAAAATTAAGAGGGTAATAAAGAAATGCGGTAACACTTACGGTCAAGTCCGTTGATGTATCTCATTGTAATTTCACAGTGCCCCCAAACTGCACTGACTATGGGGTAAAGTTTTTTCCCTTTTAGTCCCCTGAAGGCCACTCCAAGATATTGTCCGTCGACCATGAAGCTAAGCGTCCCTTCATCCATATCCAAAACCACCAGTAAGGAGTCTGGGAGTACAAAAGACTCATCTGGTTCCAAAAAGACAGGGTACGTGACCCCAGGCTGGTTTTTACAGTTGTGGTAGAGTTTGTTGCGCCCCAGATCCCAGCCCCAGGATTCACTATTGCTACCAACCAAGGACGTGTATCCCACTGAGTGCAGCGGCGCGTCGGCCGTGGAGACGCCCACCACAGCGTGAGTCCCCCGCTGCCTCGTGGGCCAGTGGATCTGCCACACGTGCAGGCCCCGCGTGTAGCCCACCTTGCCCCGGATGCAATCTGTGCTTTGGGCCACCGGGTGTCTGTGAAAAGTCAGTTTATCGTCTTCCTTTACGAATATATTTAACGAGCGATCTTCGTTATTCCAAGCGTGTTTGTACTGGACCTCCAGCTTGGCAGGGGGCATATCCAACAGCATGTCCAGGCGCGCGGGCTTGCAAAAATCCGGGCCTCTCAGCTCTCGTTTCACGGGTCTATAAGGGGGCTCCCTCACATCCACAGACTTTATGCTCCCTGAGATTTTCTGGCCCATTGCTTGGCTGCAGGTTTATAAAGGAGAAAGAAAAGTTGACTTTGGCCCAACGTCACCTCATGAAAGCACCGTTACACTGAGCCAGTGACCTGACAAGATGACTGGATTTACTCCTCCTGTTTGGAGTTTTTTAGCAGCAATGTTTTCAGAGTAAAAAAGGCCCTGAAAGAAAGCAGAAAGTTTCCAGTTAGTTTAAGAAAGCCAACAGATAACCCACAGCATATTTCTGAAGCGCTTCTTCTCATCCCTAGGAGCTATTTTAAACACCAGAGCTAAGTTCACTCCTCCTTGTGCGGTGTCCTGCAGCGCCAACCAGGCTGCCAGCAGGATGCGGAGCCCACCAGTGCACAGGGCGCAGACAGTCATTTCCTCCAATTCATGATAGGATGCAGACATTCCCCACCTTCTGCCCTTCCACCTATTTTGTCTGGCCAAGTCCACAGCGGGCCTGAAGCAGACAGATGCTGTTCCCCAACAACAGTCATAAATTTTATGTGCAGTGGTAGCTTCACTTTCACTTGTGCTTTTGGTTCAGTCTCAGACACACACTAGGTCAGAATCTTGTATTTCCAGATGTGCTCTGTCCTGGGCCCTGGTGACAGAGACTTCAGCTTCTCTGCCCTCATTAAAACTAATGCAGCCAACAGCAAATGGCAGCAAAATTTAAATGTTTCTTTTTAACTTACCCAGTATTAAATAAAAGGAGAAAAACATCAAAAATTCATCAAGATTTTGTTTTGGTTTTTTTTTTATAAAGAAGCTAAAAAATAAAGAAAGGAGAGAATCAGGAAAAGGAGCCATGGAAAGACATGAAGAATGGCAGTTTCAGTTCTTTGGCAGACATTTCTAATGGGCAGCTACTGCAACTGGGGATGTTCCTCATGCTAATGGACAGCAGGCTAATCCACAGTTCCTGTATTCAGCTGACCTGGAACACAGCGAGACATATTATGAGGAATACATGATTTTGAGATGTATTACCTCTCTGCTTCCACAGAGAAACAGGGCAAAACAGCACTAGCAAAAGCTTCTCTGCAGCCTGGGTAAGTTAGATTTGTTCACATTTCAGAGCTCAGATAGAATGTAGAGATAAATCAAGAACCTCTAAAAGTACTAAAGGAATAAAAATGATGACAAAGTCCTATAAAATCAAATAGGTGATTGACATGGGATCAAATGGAGTATCTGCAGCAGCAGACATACTTCTGTCCTCTAGCAAAATCAGTGTCAAGTCCAGGAACGCTCAAATATAGCAGAGTAGACCAACTCTGTTTATTTATTGACAGAGTGATGATGTGCTTCAAGAAGCAACAAATCTCCACACTCTCAAGAGGCTGAAGAGCCCCGGTGACAATTGGTTGCCATAAAATACCAAACAGCAGATGGGCAGAATTGTTCTTGCAAAAAACATCCTGCAAGATTTCACTTGGTAAGTCAAGCCCATGTGCTTCCTTTTAAAGGACTTCTACTCCACATACACAGTCCCACTCCAAAGACAATTTCTCAAAGAAGGTAAGAAACATGTATGCACAATAAAAGGGAACAAAAAGAAGTTTATGGAAAAAACCCTGTAAAATTGACCATCCAACTGACTTTGAGAAGTGAATTAAGTCCTCTTATTATTTCCAATGGCAAATAACACAAAGTATTTTCTGCATGTATTAAAAATAAAATGAAACCACATATGTGTTATATGAAAGTCTTCTTTAAAAAAAAGAAAACGAAGTACAAAGGTGATTTGTCAATACCATTTGACAGTTAAGTTACTACAGGAAAATATTTACTAGTGGCTGGTTCCCACAAAAACATATGCACACATGTCAGTGTAAAAGAACCAACTCATTGCAACTACTTTTAATGTTTGAAAATAAAACAATATATGTAAGTATCCAACCCGCTCACATCACATTTGCAGGAAGACTCACAGTTCACAGGAGCTCTTCACATGAGGTCAACTTGAATGATCCCCCTTATTCCCTTCCAAACCATATAAAAGGAATCCAAAACTTTAAACAGCAATTGCATTTAAGTTGATGCTTCCCATTTCCAGTAGTGCAGAAGCACTCATGGGTTGTTTCAAAGCTGTGATGCCAATTTGGCCCAGCAAAGCGAGTTCAGTACTTTATTCCACACCTATAATCCCAGGAGAAATTAAATAGTGACACTAATACACAGGGAAGCATCAGGAGTAAATGTTGTAAGCAAACTCTCATAGGAGGACACATGCTCAGGGATTGGGTAGCTCCTTTTAAAAAAGTAATTATTTCAGCTTGAAAGGAAATGAAAAGGGAAACATCAGACTTTCAAAGGGAATGTCAGTGATTTCTATTTGAGATTTAGCTCTACATGCCTTTGAGAATTTCTACTTTAAAGCACAAGACAATTGCCACATTCCTGTCAGGGCGTTGAGGGGAGACAGCCGGGGAAGTCCTCAGTGCATCCTGCTGTATCACTTCCTGATCACATGAGAAACTAAACTTGGCACAGATGTTTGCCTGGCAAATCACCAAGAAATTATAAACACTGAATTGACTCACTTGGCAAGCCACAGACATTCTTCCTCATGTGCCCCAAACTGTAACATAAATAGGCTGCTAATAGGTAGCTCAGTAATTCAGAGGAGTAAAATGCATCATTATGAGTACCTTGATAAACACACAACTGTGCCTGCACTCTGCGATGCCCTCAGTAAGTACTTTGATTTGAAACTGTATCTTACCACATTAGGTCTTTCATCACACATGAACATTACCACAAATTAATTACATAATGGACTAGTTTGCCAAATAGCTTTGAATGGACGTACTATGGACCAACAGTGGAAAAATCTTAGTTAGGCAGCTCTGGTTGCTGGAGCTGCGTAGTAGATGACATGAAGACTTCATGTGAGGAGCAGCCTTGCCTCCCAACCCAGGCAGCAGCAATGTGAGCTCCATCGAGAGCAACTCATTCATAAGTTGCAGCTCCTGGCAGCCCACAACAGTCCCCTTGGGTGCTTGCAGGAGCAATGTGTCTCAAAGGCCAGATCATCTATTGTCTTGCCTGTGCCCTGTCCTTTTACACCAAGCAGATGGCAGAGACCCAGCTGAGGCATGGAACGGCAGGGAAGCACCACTTCGCCCTCCACCATATCAAGAGCTGCTAGTGGAGGGACACAGCTCACCAGGGCCCAGCCTGTCTCCACCAAAAAAATCCTCCCTACTTCCACAGGTCACACACTTGCAGTGCAGAAGCCTTGGGAAAGTCAGACTTGCCCCACTACTACTATGGGGATCTGCAGGCAGCTTCTCCTCACACCAGCAGCTATGGGAAAGTGGTGCACATTCCCCCAGAGGGAAGGCGAGTGACAAACAATTCATCTGGCAAAGGTACCCCAGACTGGCTTCCTGCCTGCAGCACTGGGTGAATACACTACAGAGCATTACCAAAAGCTCTGGGTTAGGGACAAAAGATTATTCCTGTCAGACTCGTTAGTGTTCAACCGATTTACAGAAAAATTTGGTTGTAAAACCTTCTTCCTGTCTCCTGAGTTAATAAAAACTTGTCAAAGCACAGTGTCATTCGACTGCTCTTTCTGCAATCTTACACCTCGTAGAGAAACTTAGATTTCCTTGCCTAAATCTTCTCACCAGATACATAATATTCAGAAAGAACATTAATTTTCACTGTATAGCTTTGCTTTGAAGGTTTTCCCAAAGCTTTGCTTTTCCAGTAATTTCAAACCACTACAGGAGTTAAAAAAAAATTCAAACTGGCTTAGTATATGACCTTTCCATTACACTGGTTTAGTGACTAACACTAAATTTCACCACTTATCCCTGTGTGAGAAGACTGCTAGTTTTTGCAGCCTAAATAATTTCTGTCTCAAAGTTTCCCATTCATGCTGAGCTTTGTCAAGCTACAATGATTAGAGTAAATGTACTGTACAGGAACAATACAACTCCAAACAAGAAGTGTGTCAATGTCACTTAGCAGTGTCTTCATTCAGACTGCTAAAATATTCAGGAGAATTATTCACAATAAAACCACAGATTACTATAGAAAGGCTTGCTGGGACATCCCTTTGCCATAATTAAATAGGGTGCATTTCTTAAGTTTGGTATGCTGGCATCAGTAGAATGTAACTGATAAAAGAAACATGCTTTTGGCAAAGTCAGCTTTCAGCATTCATAGTTGTATTTCCCTCTGGATCACAAACCAGACATGCAGGAAGCTTGACACACATGCATAAGAAATGACAACACATAAACGCAATTCAAAACTACATTAGGAACACGCTAAGACTCAGGTTAATCCTCCTAAAATAAAACTTACCCAATGAGTGAGAAGCAGAAGGGGAGTCCCAGCTAATGACACTGACCAGTGAAAGTGGCTATCAGAAAAAGCAGCAAAGGAGATGCCTCTATCCAATAGCACTGCCAACCTCTACAGAGCAGTTCTCACTCCTGCTACTGGCCCTCATTCTTTTTTTCTTCCTTCAGCCAGACCTCAGTGCCACCTCCCCTGCCAATGTGGGCTTTGTCACCAGCCAGCACAGACTCCTGGATGCCAAGAGAGGCAGCAGGAGGTTCTGAACCAAGGCCACTCCTCTGTGGGCACCAAAACTGCTCCTTCTCCAGATGCCTGAACAGAACAGATACAGCGTCTGAACACTCTGAGTGTAACTCCAGTCCTAAAGTCCCTACAGAAGAAATAGGAAGAAGAAAAACACTTGATATGCTGTGCTGGGCAAATCGATGAAAAGGGTTTATATATGTTCAAGGACAAGGACTTTAACCCCCACCCAGACAATGTGAAGGCACAAGGCCCAGTGTCTATCGACTTTGTTCCCAGTGTGCAAACAGCTACATAACCATGACAACACTGTTTTGAGGGTGATAATGAATTAAGCACATTTTTGGCACTTAAAACGACTGGGTAGCTTGGATTCAACTATAGATCCTGGTATCCAACATTGTTCAAAATGGGCAATAAATCAACAATGTTGGCTTCCTTTGTCAAACTGGGAATATGCAATAACGCAACCAGACAAAAATGCTTGGCTATTCTAAGCTATCCTGTGCTACAGACAAAAGTTGATGCTGCATGCACACTTAGCAAGTGACGTTTAATATGTGGGATGAACATTGCAGCAGTAAGTCATGACTCCTTCGATTCCCAAAAGGAATGCAAATCCTGAAAATCCCAAGGACATTCCTCCATAAAGAGTTACTTGTTTTGTAATGTTACAAAAATGTAATTGTTTCAAAATTCAGGATAAGCTTGTTATTAAAAAAGACTGTGTATTTAGCTGCTTGGAATTAGAATAATCTGAAATACCATACCATCTGTACCATTCGACTTAAAAGCAGTTTAGTCATATGATGAAGAATGCAGAAAGAATCCTGAGTAGTAACGAATACAGCGGAATGTATATTTTTAAATACTTCCATCTAATGCATTTTGGAACGGAGCTGACTTGAGGTTTTGGGTTGGTTTTATGCCTTCCTCTCTCTGCATGTGTTTCTGTAATTCTCCCCTTTCATGCTGAAAGTTGGTTTTAGATGAAGACATTTCTATTCTGAAGAAATATGAACTGAAAATACTTCAAGTCTGTAAACACTTTTTCTGTGTAATCAATTCTCAGAATACAGCAATGCAATTTGAAAAACAAATATAGTAACACAGTACAACAAAAATTACTTTTTTTACTATGCAAGTACTTTTAAAACTAGCAATATTTCAGTCCTGAAGTTCCTGAAAGGAAACAGCACTTTTCTTTCCAGGGTATGTAACAGGAATACCCATGTGATCCCACAATTACCATAAGGGTACAGATGTTCAAGCTGCTACATCCTTTCTACCACCCCTTCACAGTCATTCTTTTGTCTTCAGCCACCTGCATTCAAATGGCCTTGAAATGGGTCTGCCACAGAAAACTAAAGTAAAATCCAGTGTTTTATTTTGCCAGGTTATTTTCAGGTGAATAAGCCCTCTGATCTAAAATATCAGACAGTTATGTTAATACTTGCTCTGGCAAAAGGAAAGAGAGAAAAAAAAAATAAAATCTCAAAGGCAGAACCATCTATTTAGGCAGCAGTCCAAACCATGGAGCAAATTTCCACAGTCACTTCAAGCTGCCCTAAGGGGCACATCTGAACTCCATGTCTGAATTCAGCATAGGCATGAGCTTCTGCTTACATCTTCCTCTTTCTTCAAAATCGTTCATCTCTCACCCTTCAGTCACAGTGAATACCTTCCTGTTTTTCCCAAACAGCTGATACGACCATTTTTAATATTTTAGTGTCAAGGTTATGTTAAAAGAAAATTAACACATGAAAAAGGCTTAACGCTAATTTGAAAATTATATTTTCAGCTCCACTTTGCATTTTACAGGATCTTTCGCCATTTTACATTTCTACTCACCATGCTTCACCAAGTAAGTAATACCAATACGTGTCACATATGTGAGATTTAAAGCCTAAGGAATAATTAAATTTTGATATTGCAATTTCTCACCAGTCATTACTACTTTTCACCAGCCTTTTCTTTTTAGACAATTCATTTTACATTTTACCTCTATAGCTTTGTAGAGGATCAATAGCCCTACAGCTTCAGTTTCAAAATCAGAACATCCATTAAGTGACGGCCTAAAAACATCGCTGAACACATTCCCACTGCCGTTCTTTTACTGCAGTTCCTTGTGCTGTAATGTGTAGTGGAGCCAGTTGGCCTTTAAAATGAAATAAGTTAAAAAGCCTGGAAAGCATCATTCCTCAGTCTAGCCAGTTGCAAATCCCAGGGAATGTGCCAGAGATGATCCCTGAACAGACTGAGGGAAGGCCTGCAGATGGTAGAAAGTGACAAACAGATGAGAGCTTCTCTGGCTTGACAGAATTGTTCACCAGAACTTTACTGCAACTGCAGAAACTGTAATACCACATGGGAGTGAAAATTTGGCCCCTCAGCTCAAGCTTCAGTCTTGGATGTGTCAGTGTTTTCCAAGCTTGGCGAGGCTGTAAATCGTAAGGGATCCTGGTCTGCAACTGGTTTTCTAGGGGCAGTACCGTGGTAACAATGGGGACAAGGAGGAACAGTCACTGGTAGCAGCTCTGTGGGCATCTACAACATCACAAGGCTCCTGTAGATTGCCAGACTCCACAAGACATGGCTCCACTCTCCCAGTGCCGGTCTGTACATTTTGCAGTGGATGATTCTAGGGCCTTGCCTCAGTATCATTTATAAAAAGACGTTCACAAACAGCTTAAAATTTGCAATGCTCCTGGAATGACCAGGATACTTTTGTCATCTTCTTTTGCACCCAAGTCTTACTTTGCTTAATTCCCATTTGGATTGAAGCAGCAGTGTACAGCCAACACCTGTGAGATGTGCCCATTAGAGGCAGTTGCTGATGTGACCTGGATGACTTTAATTTAACTTCCAGCAGTGCTGCAAAAGTCCAGTGACACAAAGATACCGTGCCTCTGGCCAAACACAGCAGACAAGAGCTGAAGATCTTCTTCCCCTTGTGACCTGAACAGACTGATGTAGAAGAGATGTCCCAAAAGGCTGCCTTGGACAAACCACGAGTGGACACAAATGCAGACAGGGGTCAGGCCCATTCCCCCCACTCAGGGCTGCACAGTGAGAGGGGGAGGGCAAGGCTGGAGGGAACCCAGCCATTGTTCTTGCACAAACATGCAGGAGATGAATGCATGAGAACAAGTTTGATGCTGAACAAAAGCGCATTTTGTTTAATAGGAAAATAGACTTGCACAATCACACCATCTGTATCCCTCCTAATCCTTCCCCCTCAGCTACTTCAGTCCATAGCCACCCTCAGCCAAATCTGACAAAGCAGCAGCAGGCTTAAGAACAAGTTCCTACAGGACAGGACAGACATCCTGGAAGTAAGCACATGGAACATCAGGCTGGGCTGCGAGGCCACATCTTGCCAAGAAACCCTGATGAGAACGAGCTCACATCAAAACTGTAACTGCAGGCAAAGTGTCCTGAAGATTTCATGTCAAGACAGCCCCAAGACACAAAACCAGGAAGCAATGCTTCATCAGTCCCACAGTTCCTTCTTTTAAACAACAGAAATTAAGTAAACACACTTCACATATGTTAAGGAAACCTCATGACAAAATCAGATTGCACAGATGATTCTGTATTTCCCAGGTGAGGCAACAAATTGAGTTTCTTTGGAGTGCTGACAAAAAGACAAAACAACAAAACAACTTCCTGTTAAACAAATAAATGGTTTTGCAAAACCCCATATTTTTTAATTTTAAGCAACAGCAATGAATTTCGTCTGTTTCGAACACCAGCCACTGCTAAAGCCCATCTGTCAGTAGAGAACAATTGCAGAGACAAGTCAGGATGATGGAGAAAGCAATATAGAAACAAACTGCATAATCTCTAAGCAACAAAATTGATTTTCCTCATGCTAATAAAAGCTCTCTCATTTTACCAAGTAGTAGTTTTGTGTCTGTTTTTTATTCATTTAGGAAATAGGGCACTTGGCAACGCAGGAGAGGCAGGGAAAAGGCACAAGGCTTTAAGGAGTTAAAGACTCACAGACAGTGAATGTCAAAAATGTCAAAAATCTGACTCCTGGAGACACAAAGGACACCTTGGTGAGAACCCAGAATGGGTTTCACAGTGGTGAATCACAGAATGGTTTGGTTTGGAAGGGACTTTAAAGATCATCAGGACTCAGGTTAACAGCATAAAGCTGAGTAAGGGGAGGTTTAGGTTGGATACCAGGAAAAGGTTTTTCACCCAGAGGGTGGCTGGGCACTAGAACAGGCTCCCCAGGGAAGGTCACAGCACCAAGCCTGATAAAGAAGCATTTGGTCAATGCTCTCAGACACACGGTGTGACTCTTGGAGTGTCCTGTGCAGGGCCAGGAGTTGGGCTTAATGACCCTGTTGGGTCCCTTCCAACTGAGGATATTCTGTGATTTTAAAAATTAGTTCCAATCTCCCTGCCATGGTCAGGGACACCCGTCCTTAGACCAGGTTGTTCACAGCCCCATCCAACCTGGCCTGGAACACTTCCGGGGATAGGGCATCCACAAAATCTCTGGGCATCCTGCTCTAGCCAACTCCTTATCCACTGAATGATTCTTTCATCAAATCCATGTCTCCCCAGTTTAAAAACAAAGATGTCCTGTGGGACTGTGTTAGATGCTTTGCATAAATCCAGGTAGATTCTATCAGTTGCTTTTCCCGGGTGCACCAATGCCACAATCTCACCACAGAAGTATGCTAAATTTGCCAGGTACAGTTTGCCCTCAGTGAAGCCCTGCTGCCTGTGTGGAATGAAATTTTCTTTCTGGCTCTTTTGTTGTCCTAGAGCCAGATTAAGCATTAAGGCTGCTTTTTCAAATCAATACTGTTCTATGGAGAAAAACTATACCAGACTTGACAGTGTTAAAATCACAGAGGGCCTCCTACTAGGAAACACAACAGTGAAAGAAGTTACTACTTGGAGTAGCATTCACATCTCTATTACTGACCTAACAATCTACATCCTCAAAGAAATTCATGCTGCAAGTGCCAACAATTCCACGTATTTTTGACCACAGGAAAGTACTTGAAAAAACCCACACCAGATTTCCTAATAGAGGTATGGATAAAAATAAATCAGCTTAGTGCCTGCCTACAGGACAACTCTCAACACAAACTCTGATCTATAAGCTCAAACACAAGGCCTGAATTCCTAAAAATAACTTTACACTCTAGTTCCCCCTATTAAGCAGACTTCTGCAGGGAATTTTCTTTTAAGCAGCATTTTCTTTGTAACAATTAATTACTAACTATATTTCCTTCTTTAATGCACTGGATGAAAAAGGAAAAAAATAGATTGAAAATTATTTGGAAGAAAACTGTACAAGGATGCAAGTTTTGATAGGAATAAAAATATACTAACACTTAATCTTTAGGTGTAGTGCTGCTGAAATAAAGTAAGTAACGTGTTCTGGAAGCCTTACAAAAGCTATATTAAAAATTTAAAAAATTGAATATTCCAATTAATCTTTGCACAACTCCCCCATATTTGATATGGTTGCAGACAATCTTCTAGACATGATCTAAATCTGCCAGACTCTGATTCTCCAGTAACTCAGGCAGGGACCTGTTCTGCCCTGAAGAAAAATGTATTTAGTCT
Organism: Nicator chloris; assembly: GCA_013400495.1. NCBI lineage: Eukaryota > Metazoa > Chordata > Aves > Passeriformes > Pycnonotidae > Nicator > Nicator chloris. Next base: position 31,071 of record WAAE01005811.1, read on the forward strand.
AAATTTGGGTCAGCAGTACTTTAGACAAAGAGAAAGCGCATCAGTAATTACAAGTTAAGCTTCAGCAACAGGTGGAATATATTGAAAACAAATTCTGGAAAAACAGAACCCTAGATTGCATTGGGATATATCATCTTGGTTTCCAGCATAATAAGGAATAAAAGCAACATTTAGAAATACCTTTAAAAGTAAAGGACTATCTCCAGGAAAATAAGTAATCTTCCCACTGAGTTATAAACTGTAACACACTCAGTATGGCCTGCATTCCTGAATGATTACTGGGATAATTATTCTTTTTTCAACTTCATCAGAGCTAAATTTGTTTTAGTTTACTACATCCTCAAGAGCAACATAAGTAGCATTAAACGAAGTAGATATACAAAGATCCTTCCAGAACCATTTGAACTAACCAAGACGTTCACCTGAGCCTAAATGCAAACTTGAATTTCTCAAACAATCATTTACTGCTGCAAAAGACTTGTAAGACAGGTACAAACCACACCACTGTTGAATGTAAAACCATGGGGGATACTGCACAAACACTACAAATAGTTTCAGAGGAGGAAAGCAAGCCTTTTGGCCAACAGGTTAAGGAAAAAAAAAATCTAAGGATACTGGAAATCTGAGGGGGTTTAAATTCCAACCATTCTTTGAACAGATAAACTGTTCCACAAAGTGCTGTGTGGACACAGAAATTGCTACAAGAACCATGAGATCAAGAGCAGTTGTGCATTTTCATATTTAGCATGAAATCTGTCACAATTCACAGTCAAGAGATCAAAAATAGAGGCAAGTTTGAAGAAAGTAATTTACACAGTACAAAATTTTAACGGGGCAAACTTAGAAGTCTATTAACACTTCTAACCACCTGAAGAATCTCTGTCATGAACAGAGGTCTTCTTCCACAGTGAAGGCAGGAATGGAAAAGTATTTTCAATTGCCCCACAGAGCATCTTCATCACGTCTATGACAAACAGCTTTTTGTTACAATCCCAGTTGTTCTAGTTTTCCTTTCCTTTTCATCCCTTCCCCTCCTTTCCCTGTACATGCCAATGTCAGTTTCCTTAATACTGGGAAGCCACATTTGGCTTAGAATTTTACCATTTTCAAGCATCCTTTTAAGGTATTTACCTCCCCAACTGGCACTGCTAGAAAGAGAAGCATATGGAAGCACACTCAACCCTCACCTTTCATTAGGTAGCAGGCTCATGAGCAATTATCAGAATACATTATCATCAGAATACATTAACATAGCATAATCAAGGGGACCAGAAAAAGTATATGTACTCTCTGAAATTCTCCTAAGAAAAAAAAAAAAAACACCTGTAAACACAGATCTAAATTTCTGAAACTACTTCATGGATTTAATGACGAACTGTATAAGACACTGCAACTTCTGGTGCTGCAGAAATAACTTATACAAAATACAAAAAACTGCAACCAAGGACTAGAATGAATGACTTAAAATTTGGAAAACAATTTGTTGAGCCAGTAGCTGTAAACACAAGAGCTGAGCCTCGCAGAGCTCCAGGCTGCCACAATACTCAAGAGTTTGTGCTGCAGTAGTTACTGATGGGTGAGCTCCCCAGTACCACAAGGATCTGTAGGATAGAAGATATTGGTTCCAGCTGAGGCCACTTTTCTGTGCTCTGAAAAATATAGGCTACTGTAACATAACCACCATCCTTGCTGGAAAGGGAGGGATGTCTTGCAGGAAAGATGGACACAAACTCTGTGCTACCATCTGACTCCCTATTTAACATCCCTTTCCTTATTCCCTAATGACACATGCTGTGAAGATAAATCATTGGGTAGAAAAGAGAATGCACCAGGTTACCTGGGAGGGACACCGGTGGTACAATTAGGAAATGCAATCCCCTTGCTTGGGAACCACAGGACACAGAGGAGTGAGTGTGCTCCTCCTTCCTGATGGAGGATTCAGTGTGATCTAAGCAGGAGGGAACTTCCATCACCAATTAAAAAAAGGATAGTCAGGCTCCATTCAATTGCACTGTGCAGAAATCACTGTGATTTATGACTTCTGCCAAGAACCAATTGCAGAGAGGGGAAACACCACCCCTGTGTGTGCCCCTCATACTAAGCACACACCACCTCGTGTCTGTGGAGTGACCGCGGCTGCCTGCTCCACACAGACACAATATTAAAGGAATTAATTCCTAAGGCAGCGGGAAAATACTACATGGGAGAACTTCCAAGTCACAAATTCTGCTTACTTAAGCTAAGCTGCTTAATCAAGTTAATTGAAGGAATTAAAAAAGCATCTGGAGAAGAACACGTTCACCAGCCAGTCCCTAGTCATTCCTGAGCTGGTATTACTTCTTCTGGGAGCCAGTTCCCCTGCTGGCACAGCACAATCTATCATCAGCCATTACACTGATTACCATCCATTAGTTTTGCTAAGTACTAATGAATTCAAACCTACTTTTGTAATTTATTTACAAGCTATTCAAATACTGGATATGAAGCACATACAATGCTTTGTGTTAACAAGAGAAATGTGGCTGAATATTAAAGAGTTGCAAGTTAAAAATGACCAACAGAAGTAGAAATTCTCCTCACAAGGAATTGTGTGTAGAATTTTTTTTGGCACGACAAGCAGGACAGAAGCTTACAGTCTTTAAAAATACAGCTGGTTAATGTACAGGGTGAAACAGGTAAGAATGCACAAGAATGACAGGTTTTAAGTATCAGTCCCATAAATATAAAATTCAATTAAAATGTCATTTTAGCAAACACTGAGAACAGAGTTGGGACTCTTATAAAACAATTATTTTCTTCCCTGCAATTAAGGCAGGATGATTAAAATGAAAGATAATCCTCTTTATTTCAAAAGCTAATTATTACATGTAATGAAATTTCTGCTTGTACCATGAGACTGGACTGAATTCTACCAAGACCATCAACCCACATATCTTTGCTGCAATAAAGTAACTGCTTGAATTTTTCCTTACAATCCTATTTCTACAATAGACTATGAGGCTCAGCTTTGATTTCAGCACACCACATTCCTTACCACTTCGGAAACCAAACGCAGAACAGCTGTGGAAGCAAACCCTACTATAAGCAAATATTCAGACAAAAAAAAAAATTACAAGTAAAAAATCCCTAGTGAAACCCCCTCACTGGGAATTCTGACCAAAGTTAAACTGCCAGTTTAGCCTTGGCTTAAGGATTATCCAGAGGAAGCATCCCACACACATTTTTCCCAGGAGGTGTAAAGAGATGCCTGCATCTGTTAAGTGCTCAGATTTTCTATCCTGCCAGCCAGCAGTGCTCTGGAGGAACTGAGCTGTTTGCTACGCTGCTGCTTCCTGCATTGCTAATTCAGACGTCTACATTTAGATGCCAGCTTCAGCCAATGGTTTTTCCACTTCTTGCAATAGTTAAAAGAAAAACAGTTCTGCACCAATTCATTATCTTCACCCATGTACAGAAGAAAACATGATGTCAGAACTACACACACTGGAATTACATCCCCAGCCTCTAGCTACAGGGTGAGAGAAACAGTTTCTGCTCTTCTCCTGAATGACTGCACAGCAGGCACTACTGAGTCACACTTCTATCTAACCCTGGGCACTGCTCACCTAGGTTCCAAAGATTTTACCACAGGGAAAACAAAATCTAAAAATAAAGGGAGTAAAGGGAGGGGGTTAGATCCTGCATTCCCGAAGACTTCCTGCTGCCATGTCCTCTATTAGCAGGATGTGGATGGAGTAAAGCAGTAAAAGCAAGCTCATCAGTCACTCTCACATCCCCAGAGTGTTGAGACATTTCACTTTGAATTTCCCTTTGGTGTCTTTTTCCAGCAGTCAAACTGTCATGAACTAAAACATATGCATTTTTTCTTCCCTTGCACTATTATTCACCATTGCTAGACAGAAGTGTATTCAAGTGAAACAAACTATTGATTCTTGTTACTGGGTCTAAGAGCAGGAAATGCAAGCCAATTATCAATACTGAAGGTGATTCACTGAAAAAACCCTCAATTCTTATCAACTGAAATTCCACTGTATCCCTAGACATGAACTCAAGGCAGCAGCCTCATGCACTTCCTCCCATCCCACTGCAGCTTACTGAAGTGAGGGAAGTTCTGTCACCACGTCACTGCTGACTCCTCGCAGGAGTTTGAGCATCACAGGAGGACCTTGCAGCAATTCCTGAGAGTTCCCCTCAGGCACCCTGCCTGTGAGGTCTAGTTTCACTCGGGTTCATTTTTTTCAATCCTGACAAATACTTAGCCTTAGCACTTTGACAAATTAATCACCTTTTTCCCCCACCTTCAAAAACTGCTGCTGAATGTTCCTCTCTTTCCCCATCCACACTTCAGTACATTGCTACCAAGAGATCTCACAGGTGAGCCTCTCTTCCTTCTCTCCACCCACACACTTTGTTTCAAATAACACTAACATGAATGCTAAAAAATTTAAAAACAATGAGGACATATTCCAGGTCTCATGTTCATGCTTGTTTAATACCTCTTGTTCTATTTGAACTCAAAGGATAAGATATTGCACATGCTATAACAAATCCTTCCTGAGCACATTCTCACATCTTTGGTAGATGATCATTGCACTTACAACACTGCATCTTAGTCTAAACAAGCCAGCAGTGAACTATGTGCAAGGTTTTCTAGACTACTGGAAACAGTTACGTCAGCACTGACAAACTACAAAGGAACTTCTTGATGTGATAATATTTTAAATAATCACTTCAATTATTATTTGCCTTTGAATACAAAAGATGATAGAAAACCCACCCTTTTTATCTTGCAACATCAAAACCAAAGGACTCCATAAATATTTAGTGAATGACCAGTACACTCAGAAGTGCGAATATCACAGCAAGTGTTAGCCAGATGTTAACAGCATCAGAGGCTGATGATGCTGAAGTGCAGGGATTGTTAGGTGCTGGAACAAACCAGATGTAACACTAATATTAGAGCAACACAGTAAAATGAGGTTGGGATGGCAATGTTTGTGTCTTTTATAGACTTTGATGTGCCACCATCTTTAGTTCAAACAACTTCTGTCATCTCTGACGTGCTTGACAATAATTTTCAACAACAAGGAACACAGTATTGTGATTTCTTTATGCTGCATCAAAATTTTTGAAAGCAAGATGACAATGCACCTGAACCTCCTTGCAGGGTCAGACTCCCAAAATGTACTCCATAGACAGGGACTTTGCTCAAGCATGGGATGAAAATATCAAAGGTCAGAATTTAATTTATTATTCTCAGGTTCGGCATATGCCCAGTTGCACTACTGCTGCTCCTTTCCTAGGCAAAGAACAAAGTAATGGCCCTGCCCAAGTGAACTAGCTGGACCTCAAAATACCCCAAGTCTCTGAAAGAGTTCAGCATGTGCTCCTATCACACTCTCAGACCCCCAAATTAAATCCAAGCAGACTAGTGATAAGCCATGAGGATCAGATACTCAATTCCCCATGCACAGATGTTACACAAATTTGAAGTATCTACAAGTACACCTTCTTGCATGTTAAATTAGGATTAACTTTCAAGATAATCAAACAAATGAAGTAGTAAATTTTAACTTTAATGGGCTTTTTTAAAACCTAAGAAAGAGTCTCAGCCATTTTCTCAGTCTCAGAAAATACCACAAACAACACCATAAGGACCAAGGTTCAATTTTAACTCTTAAATCCCCAGGTCAGCTACACTGGATTTCGGGATTATTTACAACTTTAGCAAATAATTCACATAAATGGAGTAAAATACAGGACACACCACAAAATTATATGCAGTTACATCATTGAGCAAGGAATACAAGTACAAACAAATTAGCATGTAAACTTTATTTTAAAGCAACCATTCACTTCACACCACTGCAATGATTCTGTTGTGAAAAGCAAATGACAGCAGAGTTTATTCTGGAAGTGGGATCTAAAACACTGGGAAAACCAAGTTTCAAATGTGCCAGTACTGGCCCTCAGATTATTGAGTATGTCCAAGCTACCTTAAAGTCATTCTCAAAACATGAAACTGTTGATAATTTCACGAGTAACTCAAAGTAGTTAAAGCTCAAAATTCCCTTTACCACTTAAACCAATTATTTCTTTGGCTATACATAGAGATTTGAATGTCATGGCATTTTCTCACTTGTGAAGTAATACAACCCTTGTTGACAACACTGTAAATTTATTGCTTAATTTTGTGTGGCTTCTATAATGAAATAGTTTAATTAGGAAATAAGCTTAACATTTTTGAGAATTAGTTCAGTGTTCAAAGACGACAGCTAACTTTCTTCCAAGCCACTTTCATCCTTCCAGAGCAAAACTGTTGCTTAGAATATTCTTACAGAAAAACAAAGAACCAACACACAGCTCATGACTACACCTACAGCTACCACTTAGGGATTCCTGTGGACAGCACACTCTCAGTATGAAACGTAGCACTGATGTAAATACTTTGTGCAGCATGGCTCTTTTTTAAAAATATGACCGCCAATATCTAATGAAAAAAGGTATCCTTCTGCTGGAGGTAATTTGTTTCTGCATGCGTTTGAAGAAGAGATAGAGGAGAAGCAGTTAAAATTAAATTATAATTCAGTACTAACACCTTTCATCAGATTTGAAAAATCACACCTTTTTCCATGCCTAAAGCTATACAAGTGCTCTTGCATGATTAATGCTCCTTTAAAAAGCAATTCTAAATATGTTGATTTTTGAACATTCAGGAAACACCCTTTTCAACAAGGGCTCCACGAGGCTGCTGCTGTGAGGTGTAGATGGAGCTTGAACGGTCTCTAGGTACTGGCTTTGCTTCCCCCTCTCACAAAGAGCTGGGCCACACTCAGGTGCCAAGCAGAACAACTACTGAAGAAATCGAACAGCAAAGTCAGCTGGCAGCAGTGTCCCTGCTGCCTCAGGACAAAGGAGTCCCAGGCTGTCCAGCCCCTCCGCAGGGAATCCCCTCAGCAGCTCCCTATCCCAGCAAGGGGAGGCTTCAGGAGATGAGCTCCTGCAGCCTGGGCTGTAGCTAGTTCCCAGGGCATGGACCCATTTCTGCAGGAAGCCAATCCTCATTCTTCTGATGACACACTGTAAACACAACCAATCTTTTCTCTTTCTCAAAATCTCTTGGCAAAATTTTCCTTAGGAGTCGTTACCGCAGAAAGCCACAACAGCAGACAGTGCACACAGACTTCAACAATAGGTTAGGATGAGAAAGGCAGTACAAGAACAAGCTTTTGGAAATGCATGTTTAAATCAAGAAAACAAACTCATTTAAAGAGTCTGCTGTACAGCTCTGAAAGGATTAGTTTGCAATCAGCTCCAAGATGTATTTCCTACATTGCTGCACTTCACACTGCACACCAAAGCTTACTTGTCCCTTCAGCTTCTGACAAATCCTCAAAGATAAAGTTGCTAAGTCACCACCCTCTGCAATGCAACACAATAAAACTTGTCATCTGACACTAGTCATGAGCAGGATTACCCCACAATGTTCAATCCAAAGATACACAAAATAAGTACATGGAAGCAAAAAAATTGACAGAATACTGCTCAGCATTGGTCTAAATTCAAATGACTTCAGCATGAACAGATTTAGGTCACAGTGCAGCCATGTTCAAGTCCAGGCACCCCACCTCTTACTAAGGATGGAAAGAAATACAAGTCCTCCCCACATGATTCTTTGCTATGGCCAAACCACAGCAAATAATGTAAAATTCCTGCATTTCAATTGCAACAGAAATTAAATGCTGCACCACATTGGCCCTTGAGGCAAAAGTGACATCCACTTAAAAAAGACATCCCCCCAAAAATACAAACATACAGCTATGTGCATTTCAACAGGCTAGTACCTGACACTACTCCATTTCTGGTGGAAAAGGAGCCAAAGGAAAAGTGGTAAGCTCTGCCCAGCACTTTTGATGAGCCAGTCTTTAATAGAGCAGAGGCAGCCAAAACAGAGCCATCAAGTTTTGATCAATTACTGCCAGTCAAATGGCAATTCCTAGCCAAAAGTCATGGCACCCTGTGAGCACTGATCTCTCTTAACCATGACTGCTACCAAAAACCCCCACATTTGCTAGCTCTCCTTTATGCATTTTTCCATGCTGCCACCAAGGCCACTGGAGCACACTGTTAAATCTCTTCAGGGCAAGGATTTTTCCCTGATAGGCTGTGAATGCTACTGAATGTACTGCCAGCTTTCCAAACACAAAAAAACAAACTAAAACTACTTTTAACTTTATCACCATCCAATCTAAAGGCCTGTGGGCTGTAGAGCTGTACAAGCAGCTGAGGAAAAGGCATTTCCTGACATCACTGAAAAACCCCTCACCTGAAAGCAGGATTCAGACAGCATCCACCATTTCAGATACTTTAACTCTTGAGGGAGCACAGGTCAAGTACACTACACTGCTGGCTTCAGGCAACAGCAGCTTGGACACTGTAACAGAACAAGAGACATCTGCTGTTCTTTGAGAAAGTTATCAGCGAAGCTGGGTTCAGCCCCTCTGGAGCAGCACTCTCCAGTATATCAGCAGTACACAGTCTAGCACCAGTGGTAGTGATGCACACACACCTCTTCAAGGCAAAAAGCAACCAACCAACCCCCACAAACAACCTGAGCCTGACTTGACTGAAGTTTAAGAAGTCAGAAGGCATCAACTGCTCTTCCAAGAAGCATGTGATGCATTAACATTTCATCCTACAGCACAACCTACGTCAGCTAACAGAGCATGTTGCAAAGATGGCCTAAAGCCACCCCCAAAGGCTGCATGTGCTGCAGAGTGACACAGATTCACCAACATGTACACAACCCCATTAAAAAACACAGTGGGCGAGGTAGCTGTCTGGTCTGGCAAGTTTCGGCCAACAGCACTGGTTGATTTTCAATCAATCCAACAACACCAACTTCCAGAATTATAAGCAAATATTTATCCATATGTAGAAACTTCACAGAGAATTTTGATTTCAAAAACTGTTCAGTGGGCAGGTTTAACCAGTGCCTTCATCACAGAAAACGGATCTATTCCGGCTTAATACTCAGAATTCCCAGGACTTGTGCAGCCTGCATCTCCACTAGCCTCAAGGTGGATGCTGCATTGACACAGCCGAGATGGACTGCATCCATCCCGAGCTCTGCCAGTATGGAGCCCTTCATCCCTGGAGCCACAAGCCCAGCTTTGCTTCCTGGATGGCACCAGGAAGGCGGGCACCCAGCAGTACCAGCCTCCAGTCCTCTCTACCATCAGTCTCGCCTCAGTCTTCAGAGAGGATTTATGAAGTCCAGCAACATTTATATCCACCCTCTGTTCTGGGAAACCTGCTGAGAAGAAAATGCATCTAGATTTCCTTCACATAGATATTCTATTAAGAACAGTGCATTTATCCTCGTTAACTGATGCAGGAAATAGATGTGAATATCAAGGCCACTCTGCATTACCATTATTCAACCCGGGATTTACCACAGCGAGAGCCTCAAGTTTACACTGAAGTGAAGTTGCCCCAGCACAAAAAGAATTGAGCAGACGATGTCAGTGCAGCAGTAGTGAGCAGCCAAGCAGACTGAAAAGAGCAGACAGCTAAAACACAGCATGGCTTACAGAATTTGAATAAGGCATCCCTTTTTCTACCTTCCTCTTCTTGGCCGTGAAGAATTACCGAGATGGGACAGCTGAGTATCTAGCATGATCTTGCTAATCACCTTAGCCAAAGATTTTTAACAATAATATCTCAGAAAATCATGTAATACCTTCTTCCTCAATTGCTGTCACTATGTCTCAAATGTGTAAACAAACCAGCTCCTCATAGGAAAACTCTCCAGCTGTCTCAATTAAAAGAAGCCAACAAAGTAACCATCACATGGAGTCCTGTGACATGACATTGAGTGCCACTGTGAAAATTACTTCTCCCTAAAAAGAGGTCAATGTCCTATACGTGCAAGAGGAGAAAACAGTGATTGTGAAGGAAAATGAGAAAAAAAAGCTGCCTTGAATTTTCTTGGTACATGGAAAATCCAGTACAAAAGTTTGCACAGCAACAATGAAGCCTAACAAGTTAATGACTTGTTGCTTGCGGAGTCATAGGAGAGATGTCCCATCATTCAGAAATTCCTATGCTGCACAAACACAACTCCTAAAGATGACTGTAATTTGGTCAAACCAACAATCAGAAGTTTTGGTTCTTTCAAGAAACAAGATATCCAATTAGTACTTCTCATGGGGGGTTTATGTGTCTCTTAAAAAACCCCCAAAACATAACAACAACAAAAAAAAAACCACCATGAACAGCCCCCCCAAAAAAACAGACAAAAAACCCAAACAAACCCCCCCAAAAACAACACAAAAAGCCAACTAAAAGACAACAACACAAAAAAAAAAAAAAACAAACCCAAAAGTCTCACAACTCTGAAAAGCTCCTTTCAAAAAGGTGGCACTGCTTTCTTAGTCCCGAGCCCCAGAGCCTGTTGAGCAGGAAGCCCGGTGCTTCAGAGCTGGCTGCAGTGACATTTGCAAAGACAAACAGGCCGATGGGATGGGAGTGAACACCGGGCTCTCGGAGCCCAACAGCACCAGTGTGTACTTCCAGAGCAACACCCACATGAGGGCCTCAGGAAGGCACGGAGCTGGGAAGTTCTCATCCTGGTGATGCAGGGAAGTACCGAGTCTCCCTTCAGACCTGGCAGAAGCATAGGACGGTCATCCAAGGACATCCGGAGTCAGCAGCAAGACACCGAGGCACATTAGCTACCAAGGAAACCAGACTTACATGACTAAGGCCAGTTATAAAACTTCCGCTTGTTGTTAGGAGAACGTTCAGTATCTGGCATTTCTCTGTCAGCAGCACCAAATAATCTAACAGCAATTTGATATTCATGTCCCTGACAGGGTGCTTTAGTTACAGAAACAACATTAAAAATGTAGCATCCTTCTAGATACACTGCACAAGCCAGGCCAGTTTCAGCCACAAGCATCAACTCTCTCGCACTGGTCGGTTGTTTTTTTTTTTTTCTCCTGATAAGCTCTTTTACAGCGTGGAGATATCTTATCAGGGATTGCTTCTGTCACCGGAAGGCAAACAGAGCACTGTGAAAATATCAGGTATGACTTAAGCACCGAAGGGCTGTAGCCAGCATCAAACCAGCAGCTGAAGTGGTAGCTGGCCATCTCTCTCTATATAGGACACTTTCCACCCTGTAGCAGTCTACACTCCAAGTCCTAGGCACAAAGAAATAAAAATGACTCGCTGCCAGCACGGACACTGCCACATCAACGCCGGAGCCCCTCCAGGAACGAATGGGGCCGCGAGGGCAGCGTTCAGCTCCCCTGCCCTTGGTCCCTCGGCAGGAACAGCTTCCTAACAGCCACAGCAAATCCACTGCCTGGCTCCGAGTTCTTACAAGTGAGGGCAAATCCAGTCAATACCTTTCTGTGTTGAAACTCAAGTCTCGCATACAAATTCAGGTTTGTCTTGACGAAGGTTCAGCTTCCCTCTCATGGAGAAGATAGTTTAGTATTTCAGATTCGTCTAAACACCTGAACTGAGGTCTAGCTTTTACTGCCCGAAAAAGCACCAAGTAAGCACTGTAAAACATTAGCTTGTGGCAATCATTAGGCAAGAAGGTTTGCGGCCGGCAGCGCAGATACATTCAGTTTATGAGAAACGTAGATCTCTAGTTATCCAACATCTAGAAGTAATTCTCTTACATAGCTCAGGAAACTAATTTCTATTGTAAACCACTTCATTATAAAGCAGAAAACGGCTCGCAAGTGTATTTCTTCAAATACGAGCCTGGAACCCAGCACTACTAAAAAAAAAAAAAACAACAAAAAAAAACAAAAAAACAAAACCAACAAGAAACCTCCCCCCACAAACGCGTCTTTACATACTGTGCAACAAAACACCGAATTCCCACGAACTGAGGGACTCGCCCATCGCAAACTTACCATAAACCCCCAGCACGGCACCGCCACCGATCCGCTATGCCGGCAGAGAGGAGATACAGGGGACGAGACACGGAGCACAAGTAAACAAACTCGGAAGCCACCGTGGCCGAGCTCGCCACGCTGGGAGCCCGTGCTCCCCGCCCGGAGCGCGCCCGCCCAGCAGAGGCTGCTCCCCGCCGCCGGCTGCCTGCGGCTGCCCCGGGGAAGCGAGAGGAGCCGGGGGCGGCCGTGGGGAGCTGCGGCTCGGAGCG
>WAAE01005811.1:43290-101819 GCA_013400495.1 Nicator chloris
CCCTGCGAGCGCGGCGCGGCTCCGGCACCCGCAGAGCGCAGCGCGGCCGGGCCGCCCCGCCGGCCCCCGCCGCTCACGCGTGGAAGTCGCCCTCGGGCACCGGCAAACTTTCCCAGCAGCGCGTCTCGCCGCCGCCTGCCGCCCGCATCGCCACCGCCCTACGGGCCAGAGCGAGCGGCTTCGCACCTCCGGCAAAGCACAGCAGCATCTTCTGGCGTGCCGCTCGCAAGGGGAAGCAACAAGGAGGTGCCCAGAGACCTGCTAGCGAGGCGGCTCATGGTGTGCGAGGCACAGCCGAGCGGAGATCGCACGCGGGATTACTGCCGCGCATCGGACGCTGCCATGAAAACTCAGCACACGCGTCCTCGGGGCTGCCGGCAGGAGACGGGAGGTTTGCATTATCCGGGCTCTGTAAGCCAGATGCATGCGGGTGAAACTAATTATACTTCTGGCTGCCAAAACCAACCCCACACTCTTAGGTGAGCTTCACGCCTTCTAGACGGCTACAGGCAAGGCAAGTCCTGTCAAACCAGTGCAAGTTACAAAACAGTCATAAGGTAAGTGCTTCGATCACTACTCATGAATATCAGTAAATAACAATCTCAAAAGCAGTGGTTTCTAAGCCTAATAAGCTTGGCCCTAAATCGTCCTCCCTCCCCTCTGCCCCCTAGGAACACCAGCATAGGTTGACACACACGTATTGTCTCTCATGGGTGCAGTGCTTTGGTCCACACTCAAGCTAAGAAACGTTAAATGCTGCTTCTGCTCAGGCTGTGCACTTCTGACCCCAAAACTAGATTATCTTCTCTTAGAGACCCTAGACCAGAAAGACGACATAAAACAACTGTCTCTTCTAGGACAAGAAAATAAAAAAAATTACAAAGGTGAAGAAAACCTTTCTGATTAGTAAGTATTTTTCCTCAGATTCTGCTGTTCTATCTATGCTTTATACTTCTGGTGATGGAGAGGGCAAAATGTTTCCCCCTCCACTTTCATGCTGATACTTATTTCTACAGTATTTTTATTTCTTTTACTAAAATGTTCAGACAGGCTTTTAGCAAACAATGAGCCAGACAAGAGAAATATCCATACTCAGACCATAAAAAAAATGGAAAGGAAATTCTGCAAATTCTTTGAGAGTCTTCAGTCAATAAATCCTCCATACGAGCTGCTGTAAAACTGCCTGTGTTTCACACATGCCATGTGGGCAGAAAAAGTATCAGATAATGGCAGCACCCCTTCTGTGGGGACCTAGTGGTGCCTCAAGGGGTCAGACACTCCTGAACCTAAATGAAATATTTTAAAGAGAGTATTAAACTCCAGTTCCTCTCCAGGCCCTGCATACACACCCATCCCCACAGCCTTTGAAATGTACAGTAGATAGAAAGCACAGGATGAATGGGAGTTTTCTGTCTGCTCCACAGTTCTTTATGCCTAGGAAAGGCTTTCTGCCACTTCCCATTGCCTCAGGCAGTCTTTGTCTGCCTTATATATACATACATGGAAGTCTTGACATGAGTAGTCATCTGTGCTCTTACCACCAGACAAGTTACTGAATGTAAATCCTCCCCTTGGATGTGAGCACCAGCTAAGGTCTGTTCTGTGGCACTCACTGGGAAGAGGAGCCCTAGAATGAGCCATGTCTGAACAGCTGGGCAAGTCTGTGCCTTGGAGGATGTTTTGCTTTCCTCAATTTTTAACAGCCTTATTTCTCTTACACCCTTTCCCAAAACAGCAGTGTCTCCTAACCCTTCTTTTGGCAGCCAGCAGTGTGTTTTCCAGTGTAAGATGGGATGTGGTCCTTCGTGCCTGTGCCAAGCTTGATGCAAAGAGCGAATTTGGAAAGACTTTCTACATGGTTTGTAATACTAATTCTACAAAAGGAGATTAAAGAAATCACACTAGAAGTCAAGCTTTGTATCTTTTCAGCCAGCTTTAGACACATAGGTCTGAAAAGTGCACAATGCAGAGATCAATCAGGCAGCAGAGTTTTGGGAACATGCTTCATGTGCAAATGTGAAAACACTTGAGGGTGTAGAAAGTGTCATTTTGATTAATGAGGGCTACAACATGCTATTTGTATATAGATGAGAATATAAAAGAATAGGAAACAATCACCTGTTAATATTAACGTGATTTTAAAACACACTTGAGCATGGTACAGATACAGCCCATTCTTTTGACCTGATCCTGTAAAATACCTGGGGAGAGGAGGAAGAGGCACATGTTTGTGTAACATTACAAACCTTTCAAGATAAACTCTGTGACACAAAGTCAACAAAATGAACCATTTGGTACAGTTCTTGGAGCTGTGCATCACAAAGAGCAGAACCTAGGCTGTGTCATAAGCACTGTGCATTACTCACATTCCCCAAAGTTTCTCACTACTTTGAAATTACCTCACAAAATAAAAATCAAAGTCAGAGAAGAAATCTTGAGAATAACACATTTTATGCTTGAATGAGAACACCATGGTTAAGTGGTGAGGGCCAGGTGAGAAATATTCTGCCTCTCCAGTTGCTTGGAATTGCTGGGCAGAGAGTTGAGAGTACAAGTTGTTCACTGTTGCCCATGAAACAGTAAGTGTAGTTAAGAAAAAGTGAGGAAAAATAAAGTTGATTTAGATCAAGAAGATGGTAATCTGCTGTCTACATGTGTCTCACATGGGACTCATCATTTGAAGTTGTATCCTGGCATGTTAGCAAACAGGCCAAAAAAATATAACTGCCCAAATTTGTTCTTTCCCTACACACTCACCTTCAAGGTGAGTCCCACATTATTGCATTGGTGAACCTTCCTACAGCCTCAACTCCACTCAGAAGCAATTAGGAAACATTTCCTACACACACTCACAACAGTACTGAGTCCTGATCCTGTGATCCACCTAAATAACTCATCACATCACTAATATTTACCCACCTGGTTTCTGGGCACTCCTATACTTGCAGTGGCTACATCTGCTCTGGTTTTAGTAGCAGGCTGAGCTGCTCTGCTGACTTCCAGGCTGCCCTGCAGCAGCTTGGGTTTCCAGACAGAGCTGTCTCCCAGCACAGGCAGAAGCAACTTGCAACAAAAGGCCTTTTAGGCACTGCTGTATCTTGTGTATCTACATCCCTGGAATTCTTCCTCCTTCCAGACTGGAGTTTTGGGGGTGAGCTCCAGATAAAGGTAAAGGGGAGAGTTGAGTGAGGCCACAGAGAAAAAGTTCTAAGTTGATGGACAGTGTTTACAAAATCCACCTAGAAATCCATAAGACAAAACATACACATCTGAGATTTATGGATTGTAAAGAATTGTGTTTCATTGTACCATTATTTCCATTTACGGTGCTTGAGTATTGCATATTATTTCTAACAGCCCTCTTAAGAACAGCAATACTACAGTCATCATTCCTACAGAGGAGCCAAAGTTGAAAATTATTATGAAAATCTGTATTTCCATGCATTTCAGATATCCACATGTGAAGATGTGGCCTTAACTATAGTAGTGTAAAGTCCACAAAATTCCCACACAAGACGTTTAAACCTTAGGAGTATTCCAGTCCTAAAGCTCTGCTTCCATGAATGCTAGACATTTGTGTGAAAGTGCCCAGAGAAGCACAGAAGCCTCTGCCTTGCTCCAGCCATTCAAAACACTGTCTGACAGAGCTTCTCTACGTGGGTGTTTCCATTCTGACCTGGCCATATCCTGGTAGCCATGAACTCAGACTTCACCACTGCTCCTTGGAGCCAGCAAAACCATCACCCAAGAAGCCAGGATACTGCATCTCTTAATGAACTGACAAACTGCTGCTGAAACTGAGATCTGCTTCCCTAGGTCATTGGGCAGAAGTTAGAATTTACTTTCTTAGAGTTCATCCCCCTACAAGCAAATGACAAAAACCCACAGAGATTAGGAAATCGGCACTTGCATAAATATTTCCTTAGTTCAAAGATTCTTAACTGAGGATAAAGGTCCTGCACACCACATTTGACAAATAAGGATGGCATTCAGAAATACTTAACAATTCAAAAGTATTTTAAAATGTCAGAAGTCCACCTATTCAAAAGCAAAGCTACCTGCACTGTCAGATGTATTTCCAAAGCTTATTATGTACTTCAAGTCCTAGAACAGAGTCAAGTCCCTTTCCCAAACACATCACATAATGCCAAAAAAGGTCAGACTATACATACATAATACTCCCAGGTAGTAAGAAAGCAGCTCAACTTCATTTTCCTCGTGTGTTATCTCCATCAGAGCTCACGGTCTCAAGCACTATCTGAAGGAGCTGATTTCTCTGTGGAGCTGGTACTCAAGTTTTGCTCTCAGGCAAAATTTCATTGGACAAAGACAACCATAAGTTTACACCAATACAGAAACAAGAGAGAACAAGATTTTAGGGAAGGGTTTTCCCTTAAACACTGTAACAACATCTTGGCCTGGTCCAGCAGTAAACAGGGGAGGGACATCTCAGAGGATCCAACAGAGTCAGTTGATCAACAATGGAAATCGTTATTACAGTACTGAAAACAATCCAAACCCCATTCTACTTACTTATTTTGGGTTCCGTGTGACCTAAGGAGCAAATTCCAAAGACAGAAACCTTTGTCTGAGAATGGTCTCTGAAGTGGCAGTTCCTGTTTGGGAAGCCCAGAGAGCCTGTGCCTCCTGCTGGCTCCTCCAACTGGCTGCTGCAGTCCAGGTCATATGGGCATTTGCTTAAAACTTGCTTTGAAACTACATTAGACCCTTTAAGCCATTACAGTGCCTCAAAGCCCATCAGAACCTGACTGGTGGCTATTTCACATCCCAAACTCTGTGGGCTCTGCTTTGAACTCTAATAATAACTGTAATCATATCCTGCATTAGTTTTAATTTCCAGTGGTATTACTACATCATGCTGCCTTCAGTACATTGCAGCAATCACATCCAACTGTAGGAATGTGAATGTCAAGAGAAAAATTAAACACAGATTTTTCAGGTAGAAGAGATGGATATAGAGTCTGGGACAATGGCTGGTATAACACCACCTAAACCCAAGGCAGTATAAAAGACTGCTGACACTGTACATAATGTTTTGCTAAAGGACAGGACAGTGACACAAGTTTGGAGTGCAAGTGGATCCTTATTAGCTCACTTAAGTCTCTTTGATGCATCAATAGCATTTCACCTTGATTTACACTAAATCATGACTGATCCAACCTCCCCGACTACATTTGGTCCCTGTGCAGTCATTCTGCTACCTCAGCTACTACACATGTGAAGTAAACTCAGATATTATTGATACTTTGTTGTTGTTGTTGTTGTTTTATTGGTTCTTATCCACTGAGCCAGTGAGAGAAGAGGTCTTTATGGCCTCCCACAGGAAAGTTTTGACTCCATAGTGAGCAATAAGCAGCTGCAATGGCCTTTCTCTCCTTTTTTCTTTTAATGTGAATGCAACATCCCAAAATAATTAGTTGTGGAAAGCCACAAGATGCATACTTTGGATCACAGGCAATTTGGGTGTGCAGAACCATAGCACATTAGCTGTTCTTTCAAATCCTGTCATGAGCTCATGTGGGTAGGTCTGTCACCCAGATTTCCCCACAACGTATTTCTGGAAATGTAAGTAATAGTAATCTAGTTCTTGTACATAGTGCACAGAAAATTTTTAACTGAAAAAGACTGCTTTTGCTTCAAAACTGCTTTCCTAAACTGCTTAGTGGGTAACTTCCATGAGATTTGAACATGTAACTATCAGACAAATGTAGAGGTAAGTACAAAAAAGCCCCCCCTTTTTTTTTTTAATGCCACAGTTTATCCTGCATGCTGCTTTGCTTCTGAAGGAAAAATCCTGCTTTTCCCAAAACTTTTGGAGATGTATCAAGGATGATTTATTCAAATCCTTCCTGTAAAAATACAATTCTGCTGTTACTCAGCACATTTCAGACGTTCACCTTTAATTTAGAGGGTTTTTTTAATATATATGTATATATAATATTCTGGAACCATTAGTACACCTAAGTCTTTTACTATTTCATAATCTTACTTTGTATGTTAAAATGTCTGGTGATAATTACTACTTCTAAAAAGATTAAAAATCTCTGTTTAGATATTAGAGAAACATGTCCTAGCAACATGCCTTGGAGAGCTAAAAAAATTTACATTAACACATTTTTTTCATCCCATTAAAAAACAACCAAACAAAAAACCAAACCAAACAAAAAACCCTACAACTTTGTTTTCCAACCCTGGAATGCTTACTCAAAGTTAACACTTGAGCCTGACTAATATCAGCGTGGACTCTTTTTTTGCTCAGACTGACTACCAACATCTGAAACTCCAGGAAACTCCATCTGAAACTTTCAGATGTGTCATATTTTTCTGTTCCCTTATTTGAAGGGCAGAAGAGAGGGAAGAGAACCTCAAAGGTTTTTAGCTGTTGGCACTGGAAATTTCTGGGAATACTCTAGCAACTGTAAAGTCTTCTCAAAAGCATTTTGTTTCAGTAAAAATAAACTGCTGAACATTCCAGGTACCAAATATGGCCCATGTGAATTCAGAACGTAGAAAAAAGGCTGTATTAGTTGCTTGGCTGCAATAATCTAGAAAGTAGGATATAAGAGACACTCTACTAATTCTATGATATTTTCTGGGGTTTAATCTTCAGCTTCTGCAGTGCTTGTTTCCACAGCAAACCCAATAAGGAGTTTTAATTCATTCAGCTTCCCTCCCTTCCCTAAAGTTCGAGATTTACAGTGATACACATCTTCAGCAATTTTCCCCAGGAGATCTTGTCTCTTCAACTTGTAGACATCCAATTCACATCAGATGCAAAGTCAGTATTGTTTCTTATCCATTAGACAATTAGAATATGATTCTCCTGCTAAAGGCTGTGACTGCAGGCAACCATCTGGGGTCTGAACACACAAAAGGCTGTTGGGACAGGTGTGCGCACAAAAGCGCCACGGGGACAGGGAAGTGTGTGCCTTACAAAGACACCCGTTTCTCTCTGGGTTAGTGAGGGAGTTTTTCTGAGGGTGCCATAAGCATCTAATCAGAGCATCAGGGGGGCAGCCCTCAGATGGCAGACATCAGCTCCAGCAAGGACAGATGGTGAACAAAGGTGAAAAGCATACAATGCACGAGGGCCAGAAGAGCACTTCCACTCCTCCCTTCAAACCTGGTACAATTCCTGTGACATCCTGGGCTGTGAAGTGAAGTGTGGCCCTACAGGGCAGTGAGCAACTGTTAATATTGTGAAGTATTGCCAGCCCTACGTGGGATGATACACAGGGCTCACCAGAGAGGTACCACCTCTGTGACAGAAAACAACACAGGCTGCAGCCAGATACTGCTGTGGCTTATTGTTTGTCAGGGGAGACACAGTTCACTGGCTGACTTCTGCAAGAGAAACTCAAGGTCTGAGCAGACAAAGAAAACAATGGCATCATTTGACACACAGCCATAATTCCGTTATCTTCCCATCTTTTATGATTGATTTAAAAATAGGATTCATAAAGTAAGAAGCTGCCCTCCAACAGAGATTTTTCTTATGGTGGTTTATGTGCAGTTTACACAGTGTCTGGCATCCCACTGCTAACTAAACTCTGAAAGAACAAGGGTACTTCTGGCCCATCTTGTGCTTCTTTAAAAACTGAAAAAAAGGGGAAAAAAAGAGAGGATAAAATGTTTTACATCTTATTTAAAAAGCAAGGAGATAGTGTCTCAACAGACAAAAAAGCCCAAATATTTAAATAAAGAGCAGGAATGTCAGCAGGAAAGCCAAAAAATCAAAGAGATCATAGTTCAATACAAGAAAGCATATCAGTCTTCTGATCAGGCAAAATCCTTGCCAAATTTGTAAAATACTTAAACTACTGCAGTTGCTGCTGTCTAGGAGGGAAAAGTCCTTAGTTTTTCCTTTTATAATATTTTCTCTCTTGAAAAATAGAATGAAATTTTAAAAGGCAGAGCAGTTGCATATTCGGGTATATAAAACAACCTCCAAATTTTAAAAATAATTACTGTGGTCTTTCTTCCTACTCTGAGAGAAAGAAGAATATTTAAAAGCCTTGAAAGACTTTTCTTGTTTTGTGAAACATTGCCCAGGCATGAACATGTTCAGCATCTTTGGAAAGGTTGTCAGTTGTTCACTTTAGACTCTGAAAATTGATCCATGAACAAATAGTGGCTCTTTGTGGATTAGCCCATCTGCTTGCCAGCTGGGGGAAAAGGTGGTATTGTAGTAACAGCTGCTCCCACAAGTTGTGCTGGTTTTGGCTGGGATAGAGTTAATTTTCTTCAGAGTAGCTTGTTCAGCGCTATAGTTTGGATTAGTGCTGGGAGCAGTGTAGAGAATGCAGGGGTGTTTTTGTTACGGCTGAGCAGTGACTACACAGTCAGGGCTTTTCTGCTCCTCACCCCAGCAGTCAGTGGGGTGGGGCTGCACAAGGACTGGGGGGAGACACGGCCGGGACAGCTGATCCCAGAAAAGCTGGGGGAAGTGGGGGAAGAGGGAAGGAGGGAACATTCCGAGTGATGGTGGTGTTGTCCCAAGTCACCCTTACACTGCTGGAGCCCTGCTGTCCTGGGGATGGCTGAGCACTTCACCCAGGGGAAGGGATGAATGCATTCCTTGTTCTGCTCTGCTTTACCTGTTGAACTGTCTTGATCTCAGCTCATGAATTTTGCCACTTTTACTCTCCCCGTTGTCTCCCCCCATCTGACAAGGGAGTGAGTGAGGGGCTGTGTGGGGCTCAGTCACCAGCTGGGCTGAGTTATGACACCAGTACAGCAGGACGTGGAAGAACAAGGATGAGAAACACATTGAGGAGAGCTTTTATTCAGGAACCATGTGAATTTTGAATGAGATCAAGATGAGCCAATTTAGAAATGTGCCACTACCATATCAGCACAGAGAAAACACAATGCAACTTTAAAAAAAAAGAAATCAAACAAGACTATGGTAATTTGTTTAGAGAAAGAAGAAAAAAAACTATTCAGGACTAATATAGAGTCCCCTCTGTTATCTGCGATTTTGGTGTAAAGGCCCCTAAATCTTGAGACCCAGGATTTCTTTTGTATTTCTATCACAGCAGAGCTCCAACCCTCAAAAAAATGAGAATGAAGCGTGTGTGTGCAGCTGGAGAGATCTTTGTTTTTTCACCTTCATCATCAATCAAACAGTCCTGTTCATATCGATGTAGCTGAGTCAGGCAGAATTTCCACTGTAACAACCTGGTTTTCTTAGGAGTTAATGCTACTGTATATTTTGTCTCTCAGTTGAGCCTGCTTTCCAAATTTTAGCCTGCATTTAGCATGAGACCAACTCCATGCTACAAACACCATCCTACAAGCCAGTTAACAGCTTGAGTTTCCTTGAATTCACTTGGAAAAAAAGGACATTTAATGGAAACTGTGGAGAGCAGGACTGGAAAAATTAAGATTTTTCTGTGCTGGAAGTTAAACAAAGATTTCATAAACTCTAATTTTTTTCCTCCCTCCAGTTACTTGGATCAACACACAGCCTGCAACACAGCATTCTTACCTACAAGCTATTCACTTGTAATTAATTTCTTCCTAGATGCCATGATCCAAAGATTTTAACAGGAGAACAGCCTGTTGGGAAGGAATGCTGTCACATACCTCATTTGGTGACACCAGGAAGTGCAGTCAGTAGATGAAACAGGATATGCCAAGAGCTCCTTTAATTTGAAAGATTAACTAGTTTATATCTAAATTAGTAATTGCATGGATTTCACAATGCTGAACTCCAAGTACTTCAACTGTTTTCACTTCTTTAGAGAAAACTTTTCCTTGCTTTTAATCAGACTTATCAAAAGACATCTTTAAGGGAAACAAAGTCATTGTTTAGCTCTAATAATGAACTGTACTCTCAGGGTGTACTCTGAAATATATTATGACATATTTTATGAATCCTGTATACATGGTATGTAATGGAACATTTAATATCTGCAGTTGCAGATTGTTCTGTCCAGAAAAATAAGTCTGTTCGAACAGTAAATTGTAAATATGACAGAAGAGCTATTTGACAAGAAAGAAAAGGGACATGTACCAGCAAGGTTGTGTTGTTCATGCCCAAGTTCAGAGTTTGACTGTTAATTACACCATGTTCCAGCAGTCAGATGTGCCTGTAGTGCCTGAACAATAAACCCCATCTTGTGTACATGCAAAATACTAAACTCATCAGAATTGCCTTCCGAAAAGGCAAACCCACTAACTCTGCAAGATCTTTGGGGAAAACTGATACTACTTACAGGCTCCCTTTCTGTTTTTATAAGCCTACAAAGTACCATTAAAAAAACCCTTCAGTACCAATAATGCTAATACACTCCCCAAATTTGTTTGCCGAGTTTTTATCTAAGCAGAGCAAGATACAGTTCAGTGCCACAGAAGATGCTGACTTACGTAGTCCTGTCCTGTCATCATCTGAGATGCCCTTAGTCATGGCTTAACCCTTGCCAGCAACTCAGCCCCACAACAGCCCCTTGCTGTTGGATGGGAGAGAGAATTGGAAGAGTAGAACTGAATTTGTGGGCTGCAGTAAAGTTTAAAAGGTAAAGCAAAACACACATTCAAGCAAAGCAGAACAAGGAATTAATTCATCATTCCCATAGGCAGGCAGGTGTTCAGCCACCCCGAGGCCAGCAGGGCTCCATCATGTGTGACAGTCACTTGGGAAGACAAACGCCTTCACTCTGAAAGCTCCCCCCTTCCTTCTTCTTCCCCCAGCTTCACATGCTGAGCATGATGACATGGAAATTCCCTTGGATCAGCTGGGGTTGCTGTCCTGGCTGTGTCTCCTCCCAATCCTTGTGCACCCCCAGGTCTCCTCACTTGGGATGAGAAGCAGAAAGGGCCTTGATGTTGTGTGGGGAAGAGAATTAACTTTATCCCAGCCCAAACCAGCAGACCCTCTCAGCCAGCAAGGCCATGTTCATCTCTGACATTAGCTGCCCACCACTTGCAAAACAAAACAGCAGACCTGCCAAAGCAGACATTTACATCAATGATGATACCTAAAAATAATCATCATTAAATATATATATATATATGTATATAAAAACTGGATTTTCCTGATTTAAAACAAATTTCCATGACATTTTTGTTAGAAAGACATTTTCTTCCCCCTTCTGAACAGGCAGTTGCCTTCCTTACCAATCAAAGGTGCAGTCTATTTCAGGTGTGCCAAAAAAGGATGAGAAAAGACATGAGACCTAAAATGTTACGTTTAAATACATATGGAGAAACTATCCTCTTTGCTCAGAAAAAGGGAAAAAAATATTGTCATCTTGTCACTTCTCCTTGTTTTCACACAATAGACAGAACAGCATCAGCACAAACCAAGTCAAAATTATATATTTTATGCATTGCTGCAGATCATGTGCTTAACTGCTTTTGCCACAGATTTTTCACATGAGGAAACATTAAAGGTGACTCTTTCAATCATGGGCTAGGAAACCAAAATTTCTCATTAAACCCTCAGGAAGGAGGGTCAAATTATTTTTTTTTCCTCTCATATCCTAAAGCAATCAGTCCAATCCCAAAACACATGATAGGAGAATTTCTGTTACTTCTAAATTTCAGATGATGCTTAGAGTTTTACTACATGGGTACTTTACCACAAAATCAGTGTTTGTCTCAACATGACTTGAAACAATCACATTCACCAGCAGAACACTGGACAGCAGAGACAGTTTGGGGGATTGTCTGAGCAGCACATCCTCTCTGGTTTTGGCAGTGGCTGGCCATGAGCTCTCAGGAGCCTGCAGGTGCCTCCAGCAGGAGCCTGCACAATCAGACTGGAAAGTGAAGCAGGGAGCAAAACCAGCCCTGCCACCCCCTACAAGGACCTCGCTGGGTGCTGGGACCCAAGAGAGCTCCTGAGGCAGCTGAGAGGAGCATTCACCACCCATCTATTCTGAGATGGATAGGGAATGATCCTCCATGTATACCCTTTCCCTAGCTCTGCAGGAAGAAAGCAAAGCAAAGCTTGAGGACACAGTCACAGGAGGTGATGGCTGAGGGTGTGGAGGGAGATTGTGCTGTTGCCTGTGAGTTTTAGGACTCCCAGGCAACAGCATTCCCTGTTAAACCTCTTTCAATGGAGTAGGGCAGGAGTGGTCAATCCTTTGGGAGCACAGGCCTCTCTTCCCCAAAATGTTTTACCATGGGATGCTGAAGTGAACCACAGCCATGGATTGTGAGTCATCCTTGGGGTGTCATTCCCAGGAATGTCTGCCAGTGGAGCTGGGAGGAGGACAGGCTGCTCAGGAGGCTCTGTAATTGCACACTCACTGAATTGTTACTCAGCAGCTCTATCATTAAACTAATAATGTTACTGCCATGCAGAAAGCTCGAGTCAGAGATAGAGTTAAATTCTATGTTGTCAAAATGTTGGCAAATAAATGAATTCTAGCTCAAATGAAACTTCCCTTAATCACACCATAAGATTACCACATGCTTAATTAGAGGCTTTTTAAATTAAAAGAAAGTTATTTAATGGACAAGATAGTAGGCTTTCAGAAGTTAGAAATATGCAGCGAGTTATTTATTATATAGCTGATCTCCCATCCATATAAACTGCTGATGCAGTTGCCAAACACTTCAAAAAGCTTTTAACTCAAGTTCTTTAGATCAACACAAAGAACTCAACCTTGACAAGATCCTTTACAATTTTCTTAGGTTAAAAAAAAAAATCCCCCACACAGGGTGCAGAAATATTTTTCTTTTTTTTTTTCTTTAAATGCATCACACTGTCAAAAATGTTTTCAAAATCTAAGAGATGAAAGGAGGAGGATGCTACAGAAAACCCCAAAGCAACAAATAGCACGATCAGTAAAGAGGCACTCGCCAAAGCACAGCTATTTAAAGAGAATGCTGTAAGCTCGAGTGTATTGTTCAGCCAGGGAGCCTTTTTGTGTCACAAACTCCCGAGGCAGTGACTCAGTCTGCCCAGGAGTGTGTGCTTGCCTTGGGGGCTTGCAGGGGGCGTTGCATTCTCTTTGCTTTTGGCTTTTAAGGAGCAGGTGTTTGTTTTATTATTTAAATAATTGCTTGTTTGCCATTGAAACGTTTGAAACCTTGCTTTTGAGCCATGGTTCCTTGTGCATGTGTTTCTCTCTCTGGGCTCCCAGATAGTTACACTTGACTTTGAATAAGGAACTCTTGAGAACATTCTTAGGTTTTTTCCCTGATAAAGTGGATCCAGATAATTGAAAAAATTAAATACAGTTCAATCAACGTTTCAAAATGTTAGTTCAACTGCATATATTTACAGATTTTCACTGCAGAAAAAGTGTTCACTAAAAAAAAAGTGTTGATAATTCTCAAAACAAAACAAAAAACCAACCAACAAAAAAACCTCACGACCAAAAAACCCAACCAAACAAACAAAAAACCCCAATCAAAACAAAAACCCAAACAAACACCCACCATCAACCAGCAAAACCTCAAAATTACACCCTCAAAAATTCCAGGTAAGGAAAAGCCCAATAAAAACTACATTTTTCCCAACAAAATTACAGAAAAAAATTTTGATCCCTCAGTAAAAGATAATCTCTTTATGAGATTTCTAAAATGAAGATGCTAAACATATCTATGAAAATTTAAATAAATTCGAGGTCTGATTTAATTATGTAACATTGAAACCATTATGCAAGTGACTTAAAATGCAGACGGGGAAAAAAGTTTAAATATTAAGTGTTGGGCCCTTTGTAACCAATTTGAGCCATAAGAAATTTAAAAGTAGCCAATATATATACGCGTAACAAAACGTAACCATCTGTTGGGGGTTAGGTTTCTTTCCTTTTGTTCCTTTTACCTTACAGAATTTTATCCCCTAAGTTGCTGAGAAACACTAAGGACAGGGTACTTAAGAAAAACAAGAGAAGTGGCCGAGCTCAGGGGAGGAGGGCATCTGGTTGCGCTTCTCTTACCTGGGAGTTTCTTTCTGAGGGGACAGAGACCTCGAGAACTGGGCTGATAAAAGATGAGCCTGGGGCGGAGTTGCTGCTTGCGCTGCTGCCACCGGAGCCCAGCCCAGAGCTGCTGCTTCTGCTGTGGAGTGAGCCTGTGCTCGTGAGAGCAGCCACTGAACTGGGATATTAACACCCATTTCACTAAAATAGGGACCTATCCCCATTTCACTAAAATAGGGACGTGTCACCCTCTGCTTGGGTGCCTGCGATCCTGAGCTCACCTCTCCCTGCGCTGCTCAGAGCTGGGCTGCCGCTGTCCTGCCCCTGCTGCTTCTTCAGCACTGCTCCGAGCTTTTGCTGCACCGTACCCCTGCACCCCCACCTGCCAAGACGTCCTGCCGTCCCAGCTTGCTGCTTCTGAGAGCCCTGCTGGGGCACCAGGATCGGCAGCCCCAGGGGTTTGTGAACCAAAGCCTCTCTTCCTTCCCTTCCCGTCCGGCCGAGCCGCCATTGCCGCGTGCTCCCTGAGCCCGCGCCACAGCGCCCCCGGCAGGCGCGGGGGAATCATCGCACCCCCTGGCCGGCTGGGAGCCACCAGCGCCCCTGGCGGCTGTGCCCGGAACTGCACCCGAGGGGAAAGTGCCTGCGGCCGGGAGAAGGCTGGGACTGGGTCTCTGGTTCTGCTTGTTGCTGCTGCTGTTGTTGTTTGTTTGCTTTATTAGACATACTAGTAAAGAACTGTTACTCCTATTCTATCTTTGCCTGAGAGCCCCTTAATTTCAAAATTATAGCAATTTGGAGGGAAGGGGTTTACGTTTTCCATTCCAAGGGAGGCTCCTGCCTTCCTTAGCAGACACCTGTCTTCCAAACCAAGACACCATCATTTAGCCAAATAAGGCACCAACTTCCTTTCACTACAACATAGCAAAATGCAGGCTTTTGAAAATAACGTTATAGAGGAAGATAGATTGATTGACAACATTCATTCATGCTGCTGACAACAGACCTTGTAAAAATTGAAGTAATGTTGCTTTGAGAATATAGAAATAAAAAAAAAACAACCTCGATATTCTGTGTAGGTATCTGAAGGTGACTACAGTTGAAATGTATTTTTAGGTCATCTGAAGCCACTTCTGATTAAATGGTGGACTTTTAAAACCGAGTAGAACTGCAGATAGCTCCAGTTAGTACCATCTTGCCGTATAGCTCAGGAAAGATGCTTGCAAAAACCAAGCTGATGTGAAAATCTGTTATTGTTCATTTCTTAAAGACCACAGGAATTAATATCTGTTAATTGCATTAGCAGTCAGCTCTAAAACAATGACAGGATTAACTAATCTTCAAGGCAGAATACCAAAGTCTTAAAGTCTAGAGGAGTCTAAGCTCTGGAGGATTTGCTGTGGGCAAACCCTGAGGCACAGCATGAAGGCTGGTGCAGCTCAGCTCGGCTGTCCCCTGTCCCCTGGCCTGTGACATCCCAGCAGGGTCAGCGAGCAAGGGGACAGAGGCACAAACCTGCAGAAAGCCCAAGGAACACGTGCAGCCTCCCATGCCACAATCTGTGAATCTAAGGAAAAGGAACTGAGCTAGGGCTGAATGTTTCTCCTCCATGCTTTTAAGGACAACCCCCTCCTTAAGGACAAGTTCCAAGGGCAACAGACAACAAAGGCATTTCCAGAAGTGTGTTCTCATTACTGCTGTGCTTCAAGCAAGCCAGAAAAGTCACTGCTGACCTTAAGCCAACAGGGAGGGGAAAGTCTTGTAAGGGAAAAATACTCCTTAGCAAAACAACCTGGAGGAAGCTCTCCCTGTTTTCTTTGCAGTCTGTCCCTGCAGAGCTCTTCTGCAAAAATAAAGTTCTCTCTAAAAAAAAAAATCCTGAAATTGGTTAAATGCACAATTATGTTCTTTCTAGAAAAAAGTAATTCTCAATGTATGAGTTAACTACAATTCTTTAAGCAATTCACCATGTAGATTTTCTTAGAGCAGAACAAAAAGGATCAATTTAGTGAGACTAATCAGTGTCCTAGTGAACCTACTCTGAAAGAGATTTGTTTTGGTAAGATGGAGGAAAGCCTTCTTAGACTAGGATGTGTTATTTTAAGCTTTATTTCTTATTTTTAGGAAATTAGATTTACATGCATTTTCGTGCATCTATCACAGAACCATACATTTAGATTAAATGTGCTGCCGATACCCTACTAAAGCTTTCCCTGTGACATTTTCATGTTCTGGTAAAAGTTTACAAAACTATGAACTATCAGGACAGGTACTTCTTTTAAATATTTCCTTAATTACATCTGTTTTGTAAGTAGACTCACTTTGAAATGAGTGGCAGATTGGCCATGTGTATGAAAAACATTTGTTTGCACAAATATTGCTCTTTGAACATAATGTAAGGAAAATTCTACTACGCAGAAAACAGAAGTCAGTCGCAACTCACTACACATGGAGACACCGATGGCCACTGAATAGACAAAATGTACATTAAAGCTCATCATGGAGATTAAAATCTCACATGGAGCAACCTTTCCACATCAACAGGTTCTCAGATTGCGGTGATTCAGAGGCGTTAACAGGTATGTTTATAAAATGAGGTCATCAAAAGCTGTGGCAGTCTGACCAAACCTAGCTGCAGAGGTGTGGCTGAGTGTTCAAAACCAGGACAGTCAGAGCTGCTGTGCTTTCACTTGGCACTCACCCTTGGAGGGCAGCACTGGGGTCTCTGTATGGATCTGGGCATGCTTTTCTAGAGATCAATTGATTGTGACAATTATTGTTACCTTATAAATCACCTGCTGGGGGTACCTATGTGTGACTTTTAGCTGTATGGGAATCCTGAGCCTCCAGTGAGAGTCTAAAGGCAGAAGCTCTGTACAACAGGATGAATACACTGTGATTTCACCCTCAACCTGGGGAGCACTCATTTCCCCACATAGATCAGAAACCAGCCATGCACCACCAGCTTTGCAGAAACTAAGCAACACAAATCCATAACCCACAAAGCCTTTTGCTTTAGTAATCCTTAATGCTTCATGGAGACTTCTTACACTTGAGTTGATATAACTTCCCCCCACAGACCCCCCAGGGATCCTTGACTAGCTCAGGTATTAGGGAGATCTTGGGGGGAAACTATTTCATAGGTGACAGGACAAGGGTATTAGAACAGGCTCTTACCACAGATGGTGATTCGCAGAGATGGTTTTATTCAGGCCTCCTTGGGGGTAACAGTCGAGGCAGGAGAACAGGGGCGAGTGGCCAGGGCAGGATGGTAAGAGAGGCCGATGGTAAAAAGGGCTAGTGGTCAAGAGAGTGGTAAAAGAGCGTGGTAAAGAGGAAGAGGCAGGAAGTCTCTAGGGTTTTATGGGCTCTCTGGACAGATAAGGTTGGCTCTCAGCCAATGCAAGGTTTGAGGGAAAAGGACCATGGGGGGGAAAGGACCATGTGGCTATATGCCACAGGGGTCCTGGGCAAGCCCATTCCCCCTAGAGGGATACAACATTGAGTATCAAAAATAGAACTGTTTCCTGAAAGGCTGAAAAGACTGAAGTCACTACATGAAAGCTTTTAACAACTTACACAGTCCCCCCAAAATATGGTTAAGTAATCCAGATACTGCATTAAATGCCATTGCACAACGAAGGCAAACTTGCCAAATGGCTGTAATCCACCCTTAACAATTTGGGAACTTCTCCGACTTGCTGCCAGTTTTGGATTACTTACACATGATCAGGCATTCAGTTTGCTTTTTCCTCCTTCCTGTTTTAAAAAAATACTGCATTTCATATTTTCAAACTATCACTACAGCAGCCACAGAGCTGTCACCTTATATTTTTTAATTAATCAATAAGAAGAACAGAAATCTGTGAATCAAGAGGTTGTTATGATAATGGTTCATGAAATACCTTGAAGTTGCAATAAACAAAGCAAAAAGAGAACAAGCTACATGAGTACAGTGCTCTTCCGCTAACCATTTTTATTTTGTTCTGGTAAAGATGTCCAAATATAAAGATATGAACCAGCCAATAAAGACATATTGGCCTCTAGCATAGCTTGGTGGTAAATGAACAGGTATGGTAAATATTCACAAATACACTTTGTCAGATTTTCTGCATGTGCTTCACCTCACTTGAACTACCAGAGCAATGCGGAACAAATGCCTTATTTGCATCAAAGTAAATGACACAACTCTGTCTTGCTCCTTGTTACTTCACACTGATTATGATCTTTATCCCCTCTTATCACTTCACCATTAATTCTTAAAACTGCAAATTAGACTGCAACACTCATTGTACTGTCAAGATAACAAATTGCAATGTCAGCCCTTGGCTTCATGCTCTGGATCAGTGGAAGGAGTGGCCATCTGCACATGTCTTTAAGCAATACAGATTATGCAGATGCATTATTCTTTACCACAGCAAGTTCAACGTGGAAAGATTATCAATCCCAGTTTTGAAAAGTTCGGAACTGCATCTAATTGTATGTCAAGGACTCTTTCAATGGCAAAAAGTATTTCAATGATACCATAATATGTCACCTGAAAATTGAATTTGAGAATTGAGCTGAACATTTTACTGAGGAAAAGGTTCTACTGATCAAAAAAAACAAGTGTGAAACCCCCAAGAGCCAACAGCCAGGACTGCCTGCACATACTCCTGTCTCCACCAGGTAGTTCCCTGGCACGAGGCAGTAAGAGAGGGAAGCAGCAGGCAAATCTCTGGGAGCAATTCCATTGTGTCCCACTGTCCAGCCCTGAGCATGAGTGTTCAGCTGGCACCCAGCTCTGCTCAGCCAGGTACTGCACCCCTCTCAGCAGCAAGACAGCAGAACTTCTTCATTAGGCTGGAAACACACTGAATTTGAGCTGTGTGTGATCAAAACATGAGTGTTTTACCTTCTCATTGAACCAAATTCTACAGCTGATAGAAATCAGAACTGCCCCATTATCATGAAAAAAGAAACCAAAAACCAGCTGGAAACCTCAAAGTTTCTGCCTGCCACCAATGCTTTCTCTCTCCACCACCACTGACGCCTTCTGTACCTGGAGAAAAGCCAAAACTTACAGAAAGGAGTTTTTTTTAATGATTTCTGTCATCCCCCTCCACTTTTTTTTTTTTTTTTTTTTTTTAATGATTNTTTTTTTTTGTAAATGATATTGCTGCCAAAAATATAACAAAAAGGTTTTGCCTATTCACCATCACTCATGGAGGGGGCATGTGGGGAAGACAGCCTATCTTACAATTCTTTAGACTTTCCAAAAATTGTGCCCTGGGTGTTTTCAAATTCTTCTAAGATCTTTCAGAAAATCAGATTAATAGAGTCTTGGAAGAAGTATTTGATCCCTTTACTCCTAGATGTGTAGTTTTGGCTTGTCATCCCTACAGAAGAGCTGGAGATTTGAGTGCCTCATTCATTTATTACCACTCCACTTAGGGCAGGAGGGCACCCTCCAAAATTCCTTTAACTCCATTTTCACTGCCCCTAGAACAGCAGATTGCCTATGTTTATTATAACACTCTACGACATAAGCTACTAAATCATATAACCTTTTATGGTCTCATTTCAGGGACAAAGCAGGAGGGGTTAAAAATTCTCAAACAAGCATAAGGATTTGCGCCCCAAATCTATTTGATTTAATAAAAATTTGGATTTCTTTGTTAACTACAAAAATAGTGTTCATATTTATTTCTTTTGGGAGGAGCACTCAATTTACTTAAAACAAAGACATCTGTGTTGTGATGCTTCTAAAACAAAGCTTGACTTATAAAATGTGATTAAAATTTCTAAGTGCTGAGAAATACCTTTTCACTTTAAACTTTCTCATGCCGTCTTTTAAAGATAGCCTGACACAAGGTCTGGATTGTTATAATATTTTCTTTTGAAACCCCTCTAATGTGTAAAGCACCATGGAGATGTTTTCAGAGAGGTGACAAGAAATGCACCTGTGAAAGAAAAAGAATGAACTTGAAGGGAAAAAAAAAAGCAAAATATATTGAAATTATTGGTTTTGAGGGTTTTGATTTGGCTTGGTTTTGTATTGAGTAAATTAAAATGGAAGCCAGTCTCAGCAGGTCTACAGCTTTGAGTCCAACAGTACCAATCGCACAGATCTCAAGATCTAAACCAATCTGAGGCCACACACTGTGTTTTGGGAATAAACCATTATCAAGCTTCATATGCATGGCCAAATCCCAAACACTGAGCACCAACTTGTACAAACATGCACATGAACAGGACCAGCATCTCAGAAACAGGAAAAAACCATGTAATTCTCAAGTTGTTTCAGAACATCCCCAACTGTAATCACCTGGGAATAATACAATTCTGCCACAGTATTTGTAGTGCAACATTGAAGAAATTCAGAGTTATCAGGTTTGGGGTTGGCTTTTCCCCTATGCCGCACTCCCCTCCTTTCTGTCTTTGCATTTCTATGCTCGAGAGAGCTTTAATGCCTGAACCTGGATAGTTATAGTACAGA
Source organism: Nicator chloris (assembly GCA_013400495.1). NCBI lineage: Eukaryota > Metazoa > Chordata > Aves > Passeriformes > Pycnonotidae > Nicator > Nicator chloris. The sequence continues at coordinate 63,673 of WAAE01005811.1, forward strand.
ATAAGACCATGTTCATGGCCAGGCTTTTTGACTAACAAGATGACAGAAGCAATCGTTAATTCTCACTTTTAGACTTTCACTGGGAGACAAGATTGAGAACAACTAATATAATTTAAAAATAGAAAATAAGTTTGCTCTGCAATTCCCAGGATAGTCCTGTTCTACAGTTGTCATTTCTACTTTTAGACTGATCTACCTCATATTCATACAGTGCCAGGTAATGTTTCCTTCCTTCTTCACTCTTTGTTGGAAATCAGTTTCTGTATCAGTGAATTGCTGTAAATAAAGATCCCCTTGCACATGGAATACTATATAACCAGGAAAAAACCCACAATGCCCCCAAACTGCCTAAACTCTCAGCCCCTTCTCCTGCATTCCTTGTCTCTTACCCCGGTCCTATTCTCTCGATGGCTTTGTAAATGGCCATCTCTAACGCTGTCCTTGCAGGAAGCATCTCGGAGGTGTCAGGCTGCTCAGTTTCTGTCCATCCCATAGAGTGTGAAACACAGAATGAAAAAGCACAGTCGTGCAAGTTTTAGCTCGTATGCTCTAGGCAGAATTGACCTTGGAGAAATATGCAGTCAGCTGTGCCCGACACTCTGCGTTCCCTCTCTATTCCTCTGAAATAAACATTCCAATCCCTTCCTACCAAACCCATCTGACATGTTACAGGAGCCCAATATGGAGTGTCTTACTGCTGTTCTTTTCAACACTGGTTTTCCATCTGCAAAAATAATCTAAGAATGGGGAAATTCATTCTCCCATGAACTTAGATCAGCAAGACTCATTTCTCCCCTTCCCCTTCTTCTGAGCGAGGTGGTTCAATACAAGCCCCTCCCTGGCAGCCAGACAATAAAGCTGCAAATAACTTATTCTGATCAAAGCCCCATCTGCTTGGCAGCAGCAATTCAACTGCACTTGTGGTTTTTGTATGGCTGCAGCTTCGGAATTGAATGATCCTTTCATTTAGATGGAAGTTTAAACAAAATATGGTAATTAGCATCAACCACTGCTTTCATGGCTACTGTCTACAAAGACATCTCTAATAAAAGGACTTTGCTGCTTTTCCATCTAATTACACAACATTGTTGAACAATACAATTTAAATTTAAATCAGGCAGCTCTTTTCCTTTAAGTCAGTTAACAGACTTCCTGTCTTGCACTACCTATCGATGGTAAGGGATATGACTAAAATGAAGAATTCCAACTCCAAACCATCTCACTGGATTTTGTTTCATCTTTCCCTGAGGAATATGGCTGAGGTTAGTAACATTTAGCTCTAATCTTGCTAGTATAAAACTACCTATCTACCTTTCAAAAGGAAAGCAGGATTTAAGCTTTTTACCAGAGCGGAGTAAAAAAATCAGGCATTATGTAGCATTGCAGTTTTATGACATAATAAAAGATACCAGCATACAATAATGAATGTTTTTAATGAGACATCCACAGTGCTGTAGTCAATAAAAAATTTTATAGGCACAATCCTCGGTGACATAAACAAGAGGAGAATTAATTTATTATAACCACTACCAGTTCTTGTTTAGGTACTATAATTTCTCATTACAATAAAAATCAATAGTAGAAAAATTAATCTTACCCCCCGCCCCAAAAGAGTATTTTTGGCAAATGGTGCTTTTTGCAGTCACAGTGGGCTGGATGTACCTGACCTTACAGCGAAGCCAAGGTGGGCCTGACCTTCTGTTGAGAGAGAAACCCCTGGGGGGTATCAGCAGATGCCATAGAAAAAAGCCGGTGGCTCAGCTGAAACACTTAGTTAACATTAGCCCACAAAACCTGACTGAATGGAAAGACTTAATCTGCCCCCATCGTTGCTGATGAGCTGATAGGCAGGAATAAAATACTCTTTTAAAGCCTCTGGCTGAGGCAAGGATTTTGACACATGAATTCCCTTAGGCCATTCTGACAACTCCAATCTAAAGGTTTATCCTAAAGACTTTTCTTGCCACCTTCTATTTGCCAAGTCAAACAAAAAGGGCAGGTAGACGAAATGTGTCTGAGGGAGTCACAGATTTTAGTAGTATGAGTTATAATTTGAGGGAACTGTTTTACCGTGTACTGACGTGTTTGTGAAACTCCTTTTCAGAAAAATGATTGGAAGAGAAAGCTCCAGATGGGTAAATGGCATCCTCCATTAGTTCCTAAACGATGAGAGTAACACAAGGCACCAAGAGGAAAACTTTCTGTTTCAATAACATCATCTATTGTGCATTCCCCAAACAGCTAAATCCCAAACACATTGGGACCTGGAATACAGATAGACAGCATTCCTCACTTACATGCTGTTAAAGAGCTGAACGCTAAACCAGAGCAAGTCAAAATAGAAAGTGTGATCAATCCAACAGCTTTTAATTACCATTGCAAGGAAGTGCTCTCCCACCCAAACACCTCGGGCAGAACAACCTGAAGCCGTCATGTCCCACCATGCAGTCCAGCTACTCTCATCAAGCAATTATTGCCTGTTCTTCTCAGCCTGAGCTTTCTCTCACCTGACACATAATCAGCAACTCATCTACCAATCCTCCTCACCTAGCAAAGAAACACAAACACTCTGCAGTTTTGCACTGGAAAAAAAAAAAACAAAACCAAACCGTAATAAATTAATATATTGAAAATTTTGGAGAAAAGTGGCAAAAAGAATAGAAACTGAAAATTATTCTTGTCAGGAAACTGCTTGACAGCCCTTCAGCTGTGCTCTGTGCAAGGAAAGCTCAAGCAATCTGGAAACCTGCAGCAGACAAAAATAGGAATTCTCACCATAAAGTACTGCTCTCTTCAGAATTCTTTTGCCTATGTCTTCTGGATTCCATACTGAGGTACGTTTAGCAATAGTCAATAGAAGATTCATGAATGATTAATAAGCTTTCCTATTATGTGATACTGATGGTTATCCCCATGTTAAGGGACAACATTTCACACAAGATACCACACAACATCTGATACCCATAAGGCTCTGAAACAGCACAGACCTTTCAATACCCCATTAACTATCGGCAAGGATTCTGATTTCCCTCACCTAACAGGATATCTTTTCTGGCACTCTGTGTTTGACAGGGAGAAGCTGGAAGTTCATGTCTGGGTATAGTTTCCAAATGTACTTCATAAAGGTATAGTTTTGTTTCATTGATAATCCAAATAAATTTTTGAATTTAGGGGAAAAATAATGAAAAAGCAATCTTCTAAAGTATATTCTTAGCAGGAACGCTGCCAAATATTGTGCCTTTAACTGCTGCAAGCAGAAAACAGCATTAACGTGAAAATTATGTGTCATGTGCACATTACCAAAAAATTACCTTCCGCTCAGAGGAAAAAGTACTTGCCAGTTGCACAGGTAGTGTCACGCCAGGAAAAACCTAAGGGGATTTCATTATGATACAGCATTTTTGTATGGCATTTCACTTGAACCTTTCAGCAAAGAGTATTTGCGAAACTGAAAATACTATTGCTAAACAAAACTGAAATGCCCCCAGAAAGGAGAACTCTCCACACTGCAATGGCTGTGGCCACAGGCTCAGAGCTCCAGCACATGTAACAGCTTCCAGGGAGCACAGGAGATGGACACATCCCTGAGGAGAGGTTCCCAGGCTGGGACTGCTCTCATACCCAGCTGCAGCACAACTGACTCAACCTGTGCCCCTGCAGTGGGCACTGCCTGCACGTTCCATCTCCTGCTTTGGACCGTGAAGTTTGGAAAATCACTTCTTCCTAGAAACCTCTCACATTATCAGAAATACTTATTAAATGTAATCAAATGTGCTGGTCAGCTTGCTGTGTAGCTTCTTTAGTTTTTCTTTATATCAGAACCAGATGGCAAACACAAAAAATATTCAGCTTCTCAGCACTTCATCAGCTGCTTCAGCAAGCCCTGACAAAAACTGCACAGGTATCTTGGCGGAGAATGGCAGTGATGTAGCAGGGAAAGGGGTAGTCAGTCTTTCTCACATTGAAAGCACTACAATTAGACACCTTCAGTTCCAACAATGACCATGATGAATGATCTGTAACTCTAATGGTAAAATTTTAAACGCTAAAAAGGCATCAAATGTGGATTGAAAGGCACCATGTCAAAAAGAAATATTTTCCTTCCGTGCAAAAATAAAATTCCTTTTTTGTACTGTAAATGGCACTAAAAAAATAAATAGGGGAATGTGGGTGTGGAATGCAGACGTTTTTTATGGAAAGGGACCCACAAACACCACAATGAATATGAAGCTCACATTGGTCAACCTGGGACTAAAAAATGAGTCCTGAAGACCTACAGGTAATCATTTTGCAGTATTCATCCTCTTGAAAAAAGAATTCCGGAACCAAGGGAGCACTCCAGCTGCTTACAACATCTCAGTTATCAGGCCTGCGTCTTCACATCATCAGGGAAAGAGGGTTTGAAGCTCAGGAAAGTTGATTCTCATGGAATCACGTTCCCACTGACAAGCAGCCACGACAAATTCATGCCCACCACAGGGATCTGTATGTGTTCAAGGTTCATTCAAACAGAGGAGGCTTTCCTTTACAGCTACCTTTTAAATGTGTTCCCCTCAGATTAAGGTAACACCCAATCTAATTCCAATCTCCTACTGGCAGACCAACTCCTACCAGCCAGGAACTCACCCCCTCCTACAACAGCCTGGGAGGTGCCCCGACAGAAATGACAGGGAACACTTCTCAAGGGACGGGATGTTTACACAGGCTGCAGTAAAACTGCACAGAAGATATTTGTTGAGGGTACTGTGTTTCCATGAAATGTAGCTGCAATTATCCAAAGCCATTATTATGATTATGTTTTCCCAGTAAATGCAGTTACTTGGCAGGACAGTGGATTTCATTCCACTGCCTATAGGTAGTTTCTTGCTTTTACAGCCAAGCACAGAAACTCTTCCATGGAATGCAAATTGAACGTTATAAAATAGTGAATATTTTTTTGTACAATGAAAAGCAGAAACAGGCCTGCCTTTCCCTCCCCTTCCTGCTCAGTGCCACTCATTTCTCAGTGCACTTACTGATCAAGCTGTCCCTCAAAGGACTTGTCACAACCCACCACTACTTGTTAAAACACAGAAGTCTGCATCCAGTAGCTGTGATTTGACGTGGATGAGAACTGCACATTTTTATACTTGTATTGATTATTCCCTTCCTGCCTCCCATCTCTCTCTCTTGTTATATTTCATCTTAGGAAGCCAGACTAGATGACCTGCAGCAGCCTCTTCCAAAATAAATTACTTTATGATTCCATTAACCCTTGTATGGCAGGTTCTCAAGGGATAAAGCACTTTGTACAGAGACCCAACCAAAAGCCATTTTTTTATTTCACACCATAAAAGTAATAATTCTGGGTATGGCCATGAATGTTTAGAATTATTTGTGGAATGTCATGAGTTTTCTCAAAATACATATCCACTATATCCACATATGAAAAGCCAGCTGTCCATTTCTGTGCAGAAAAACATGCTGAGACTCAGTTTGCCCTCATTTGCATTAACATATGCCCAGTAACAATCCACCAGGTCTCCTGTGCTTGTTCTAACAATTGTAATAAAATTGGCAGGCCAAAAGGTATTAGCACAGGTAGCAGCAGCAGGAGGCATTTCAAATTGATCAAGAGAAATAAATTCGTTACTTGTAAAATGTCATTAAAATATCCTACAGGAAGATCTATTATCTGCCCTAAAACACAAACATCACATTCAAAGCCATCCTCCAGTCTGGCCAATGCCAGTGTCACATCATCATCTACAACACTTATGTGGAAGTGTGTTACTGTGTGGTCTTACTTTCAAAAGGTTTGTTTAACATCGGCATAGAGAGATATTTAAAGGATTATTACAGGTGTTCCACGATGGAAGTCACTTGCCTCTGGCCTGATGCCGTTCAGCACAGCACAGCCATACAATAACCCTTCAGAAAAGCACTGCCTGCCGTGTCTTGTTATTTAAATATTAAAAGGCAGATAAGTATTCCACTTAAAAGAGACAGGGCTTAATTTGTAAACTCTTCAAAGTGATCTCTAATGACTTGGTTTCATCTCATCTTTTTTCATTTTCATGCAGCTTTGATGTTCCCCCTAATCTTCATCTAACCCTCGGCTCAAGAGCACATCATCACACCGGAGTTTCTGACACTGTAGCATGTACCCCTGACATATCAAATAAAAGTCACAAGTAGGTTACACCGGGCAATCCGGTGCACTTGAGAAGTGAACGGGGTGGCTACGTGCCACATTCACTGCTGGCAGGTATGTGTGAGGACCCGTGGCACTGGGACCTTATCTCCCTGGTGTTTGGCCACACCCAAACGGGTGATGGTGACAGTGACAACCTGCAGGTGACGGAAGCATTTGCAGATACTATTGGCAAATGTTTCACCTTCACCATCAAAATTTTGTCAAGTTGTCACAGGCAGGCGTTTGTGTTTCCTCGAGAATTTATCCATATTATTCTATTCAGAGATTTTAAATCAATAATATATGCAAATAACGGACACTCCTGGCATACTATTTTTTAAAATTACTTATTAATGCAAAGCAAGCCCCAAGCAAGATAATTTCCGCAGTATCAAGCAGATATAAAAATCGGATTACTTTTACTCTAAAAGTATATTTACAACCTGATTCTACTTTCTATGTGGAATGGAAAATCAGTGACTGTTACTCTCCAGAGAAGCTCCCTGCAGTGTCAAATCATTTAATAAATGTTACTTCTGGACCCACACTGTCCATACAGTAAGACTAAGTACTAATAAATAGTAGTACTACTTTTAACTACTGACCACTAAGACTCTATGCAACAAGATAATATTTTAAAACATTACCATAACATTTCATCGTAAGGAAATAGATTTCATGGTAAGCAAGTATGAGTTATCAGAGAGGAAGGATTTGGTGGCTGCTCCATTCAAACGGATGAGTCTAAGGGGCAGAGCAAACTCCTGCCTGAACAGCTGAGTTGGGCATTGCCTCCGATAGATCTGCCAGTGAATCACCATCATCCTCTCACATCTGTGCTGAGTGCTGACTATCACCATGTCTCAAATGTTTAGAAAGTGTACTACTCTGTGCAGAGGCATTAACGAGTTTCTTTTTCTGCCACTTAGTCAGCGGCTCTTTCAATCCTCAGGAAGGTAAACCTTTTCCCGATGTGCCTGTAAGCTCTGCCACCAGCTACACCCCAGCTAAGAGTGTGAGAGGAGCTGTGCAAGAGTAAGTATCAAGCAAAGTGCATCTGATCTACGGGCATCCCAAAGAAGCCGAGTCTTAAAAGCACCTTTTGCAAAGAAGAAAAAAAATCCCTACACAATACTTAAATCGTATTTTTCTATCTAAACAGTGAAGGAAAGAAATTCCTCTGCTTCATGCGATCAGAATGCAAAACAAAACCAGAAGTTCCTGAAAGAGGTAAAGACCATTCATCATCTGCCCCATCTGCTACAGAAAAAAGAGTAATCTATTGTTTCTCAGTACTAAAACATACCTTGTAATGTTTATTAAGGCCCCATGAAACTGTAGAAACTCTTTTCTTCACACTCCAAACCCCCAAATATGCCGCAGTTTAACTATGACATAAGAAGCACTATGATACAGCACCTGTATACCAAAGAGCCCCACTCTTTGCAGATGTCAGGAAAATCCACAAACGCCAGAGGTTTATGTCCAAAAAGGAGACAGAGGAGTCCTTCAACTTCAGTCGAAGAAAGAGAGAGAGTTCCCCGGGCCACACACCCGCTGGCTTTTCTCTCTCGAGGTTTCGGAGGGCGCAGCCTCCTTTTTATCCCAAACTCCTGGCCTCATGTTGCCTTGCTAGGAAGGCACAGCCTTCCCATAGCACCTTCCACATCTTTCCCCCTTGAACCTGTCATTTTACCCCAAAGTTCAGTTCAGCCTTGTGCACACCCTTGCCTGTTTCAGGAGCCAAGCTGTCTGGGCCCGGGGAGGAACCTGCTGCATAAAGTCAGCAGAAACATTAAGACGCATTTCAAAGATGTTAACTCCCATACCTCCCATCGAATTGTTTGTAAAGACATCAGCACACATCTTTCTTCCCACAAATATGTTGGGAAAGATCCATGTAGAAGTTTCCCTTGCTATTTCTAAATAAAAAATTATCAGAGAAAAGCTGTGTAACAAGAGTTTTGCATTTTCACTTGTAAAATTTATTTCTGCAGTTTAAAAATAACAACTGATTCCAGAGTAGTAGAATATAAGTGAACAGAGGAAAATATATTGCATCATTTCCTTTCCTCTGACAAGTTCTGTCTTTGATTTTGTATGGGCTCCATGAACCTACAGCTCTTTCAAGAACCATATGTAGGTATATAAGGTCTCATAACCTTCACTGAAATGTACGTCAATTCTGACAGGTTTGAGATGTTAATTTTGGTTTCTACTCTCATTGCACTAAATTACTCTTCCTAAAATTTCGTGTAAGAACATCAAACTAAAGAAGATACTGTACATATAAAACTCACTGTGGAACAGAAGCCCAAACCATCAGAAAACAAACAGCAAATTTTCACAGTTAGGAACTCAAATGATTTGTCAACCAGCAATGATTTGCTGAAATAACCTGTGAATGACAAACGTAAACCAAAATAAATAAGAAGTTGTCCACAGTCTGCTTGAGGACAATGGGGAAATAGAAAGATAAAACAGCCACAATTCATTCACTAATTCACAACTACTAATTTTTTCGCTGAGTTACACTGGCATTTGGTCTGAAAACCAAATAGTGGTAACTCCCATTACATAGATTTCAAATATAGTTTTTCAAGCAGATGGCTGGGGCAGTCTGGATCATTGTCTTGTTCACTTCTGTTTGCTTGTTGATTTTAAATTTAGACCAATTCCTACCAAAGCACAAAAGTACAACTAGGTAAGGGATTTTCACTTGTGTATTTGCAGTCTGTACTAATAATAGTGGGAATATTTATGTCAGTAATCATGTCCAACAGAGACTGTATTTTTTTAATATATTCATTTGTGTGTCTTAGTAATAAAAGAAGAGATTCTGCTCTGAATCGTGGCACAGACAGACGTTGGATGGCAAACCTCAGGGAACTTAATGTCTACGTGGTTAACTACCTAAGAATATCTACAAACTTTGGTGAAAAAAACTCAATACATTTCCTTTTAATTATAACTTCAGACTCTGGCTAGAGATTTATAATTTATTACTTTTACATATCACTGAATGTGGCTGTGGATATCTGAGTCACCTTGTGCAAATTCTGAAGGTGAAAAAGCCACAAAAGGAAGAAAAACAGTTCTGTCAGCATCAGAGTATAATCAATAACATCCCAGATTAGACAATCAGTGCCACAGTATATCATTCTCAATTTTTTAAAGAAACATTTTAAATTGAATTTTTAAATAATTTAAAGAATGTACTTCATGTATATATAAAAAAGAGCCATTAAGGAAGTACTTTACAAGATACCTACAACTTTCATCACCTTCAGCTGAACCCAGCTGAACTGAGCCTATTACTATATTTATCATCTGTTCTTTAAGTAGTGTTAAGGTCCACAAACACTTGTTAGCCTGGAGCTGGTTTGTGCTTCCCAGAAAAGTATGTAAATCCTTGAGGCTTTCAAACAAAAATATGAGACATGAATTGCCTGTGGTGAGTCAGGGAGAAAGAACTGAAACTCAAGATTCTGCCTATATAGGAAATACGGATATTATAGGAAAAAAAGGTAAACTTTTATCCGTTATAAACTAGTCTTGAAGTCTTACTCATCAACAAGACAAAAAAACTAATCAAGTTTATTATTTTACTTCTCACTCACATTGAGACATCAGACACATTGAGAGCTAGGATTTGCACAATGCTCTCCAGAGGTTTTCCTACTTTACTCCGACTAGCCTAGGATATAATGACAACTAGTAAGAGGCGTGGGAATTCTGTCTTTGGTTTCAAGTTACAAGATTTGCTTTCAGTGTGTAGTTAAAATATTTTTTAAAAAATTAAATCATCCTAGTTTTTAGATAAATGTAAATAAACAACCAAAATTTATACAAATACAAACAACCCCCCCACCACAATCCTGCTTTCCCATCTTTTTTAGAAATTATCTCAAAACTCTATGATTTTTGCTAAATGTTTTTGGTGGTGTTTTGTTGCTGTTGTGAGTTGGTTTGGTGGGGTTTGTGTTGTTTTGTTGTTTGGGGGGTTTTTTTGAGACTGAGGACGTATTAAAAAATATCTAAATGTGTTGCTCATATGACTTTGGTTAAAATATATATATATATAGAGAGAGAGAGAGAGAGAGAGAGCAGAATACCTATTGTCCATGGATACTTTCTTAAAACCCAGGGGACCACATTAATTACTGATGCAACACATAATCCTTATCTGTTCGCTGCCAAATCTGTTCTCTCACAGGGAGTTGTAGATAGGATCAGGGTCTAAGCTTCTTCCAATGCACCTCCTAATGTTGCTGCCACTGCCAGTCTGTACCAGCGTGTCAGCTGAGAATGTGGCTCCTGCACCAACTGCCTGTGCTTAAATGAATTTGTCAGAATGAGATGCCTCGCTTGGCACCGTTACAAAGCAGTCTCTTTCCAAGGGGATTGAAATCAATCCATTCACCAGCGAGCTTTTAGGGTACTCAATGCTCTGCCCTGTGCTCATTAGTCGTGGAAGTGGTAAAGCAAGTCATTTACTAATGTACTTTATGATGTCTGATTAAAAAGGCTGAGAGGAGAGAAGACACTCGAGCCTAAACTCAGCCTGAGAGGAAGGCTGCAGCTCTAGTGAGTAACACGAAGAGTTTCTGTAATGCATGGACTCTGGCAAGCTCTGCTCTCATCAGGCTGAGGAATAACTGCAGCAAACTGCTGGCATATGCTGAATTTACTGGTGTCCGTGGTGCTCAATGGGCCATCCCCAACACGGGGTGGTGTGTTGGTGTGTTGGTGTGTTGGTGTGTGTGTGTGTGTGTGTGTGTGGAGGGGGTGTTTCTGTTTGGTTTTAAAAGAGAAAATAATGCTGGAAACGGAAAGGTCTCTGAAAGACGAGTTTTACATCAATATGGAATGGAAGAGGGTACCCAGATTTAGGAAGAGAGGATAAAGAACACAGGCAGATTTCTTGACGAACGGTGACAGTAATCTGATCATCTGGCAGAACCCATAACGGCTGATTAAGAAGAAAAGAGAAAAATGTGATTAAATTATACGACAGTTTCATACAGTACCGTCATCTTTTAAGCTCCCAAAAAAGGGATTTTTATAGGGTCCGATGCGACTCATATATAAACACACTGTAACAGCAAGAAGCTAAAAAAGTGAGTACAGAAGATATAAAACATACTAATTAAAAGTAACTTGAGTTAGGGCAGAAGAGCCTCAGATTCAGGTCAAACTGAGCAGACTTCAATAAACAAGATTCAAAGCTACTGAGTAGTTTAAGTACCCTGGTCAATATTGCTTTCGTTTCTTTGCTGAAAAAGTAACATAAAGAAGCTAAACCAGGCTAGTATGAGCCGAGAATTCAAAGCAAAACACCCCAAATCACCCAAACTCCAGCACAGCTCTCCACATTCACGCTTAGAAAGGCAAATGAGCATTGTCCCTCTTACCAGGTCCTAAGGAGCCTGGCGCCCCGCTAGCTCAGATGTGTTACGGATGAGCAGACGCCTTTCTGTTCCCTGTGATAGCCTTAGGAAAAGTGTCACACATTGAAAAACCGGAGATCAAACACTCCAAGCTGCCTGTGAGCCTGACAAAATGAAAACCCAGTGACGGGATGAGACGCCAGAAGTGAAACAGGACACTGGCACTGTGCGGGACTGGGGTTACTGTGCCCGGGACTGAACTGGGGAGAGTTTATGGACTTCGAGCTTCAAGACTCTCATTTTAGCCATGCTCCATTTATCTGTTATTTCCAACCCAGACTTGATGATTGCATCAGGATTATTTAAATCGGGAATAACTTCAGACAAGCAGAGGGAGAAACGATCCGAGAGACTTCTTACGCCGGTAGAGATTTTCTGAACTTTTGTCTCCTGTGGGTATTTTACACTCCCCGTCACCATGTACCTCGCAATCACCACAGCGACATAGGAGAAAGCGACTTTTATTTCACAGATGGGACATCTACTGGAATAATAAAAAACCAGCAGCACAGGGACAAATGCTCTGATGACTGCCCCCCGTTCAGGGAGGCAGAGACAAACGGAATGTGCAGGTACCTGTGATGAGCAAGTGATTGTGTGGTTGTGCACGTAGGTGCCTCTATGTGTGAGCTGATGTGAGCTGCTTTACAAACCTTGTTCTCCTGAGATTCCTGGTACTGGACATGTTCTTTATTACACAGTAAAATGACACCTGAGCTCCCAGTGCCAGGTGAAACAAAGCACCACAGTCCCACCAGCAGGGCTTAGTAAATCACATGCATTGCCCCGGGGCTATGCTGGTTTTCAAATAACGAGAATTGGTGTCTTTGTATGGCCCCATTGATCTGAGTGCTCCAAGAGGTGCTTGCAGCCAGCTCCGTCCTTTTTTGTATACTGCACACAGTACAATGGAGAAAGAATGACCAGAGTGATTTGATAGGTCACAGAATTAGCTTGACAGGTATCAAATCCCAGTCCTCTGGGCAGAGGTTCCTCCCCTCCAGGCGATATTCACTAGCTACTTCTGTAACCCAAGCAAAATGAAACTCCACCTAGCACTGTAAATGAACATTTCATGTACCTCTTCGTCTGAAACTCCACCAGATGAATTTAATCCTGCCCTGGGGCAGGGAAGTAGGTTAAATGATTTCACAAATACTGTAGGTTCGTTTCTGTGATTCTGCTACTGCTTGGGATTGCTGCTATCTCTGTTCCCAACCTGCCCCAGTGGCATTCAGATGATGTGTTCATCTTTGCCTTGCAATATTTTAATAAGTTCAATTTTTCCTTCCTGATAAAAGTCAGTTACCAATATGGAGTATATCAATCATCAACATGGTGATGATACCCATGTTTATGTAAAAAAAGTTTTAACTTAATTTCATCATCACTATCTCTTCCAAACATGTAAGTGGAACCCCTTCCCAGTTTAGGCAGCAACCTTTCCCCATCTCAGGCCAGTTTAGAGGGCCCAGCTCACAGAGTCTGTTTGCATTACTGTAAAGGATCTCAGCAGAGGAACAGATGATTTAACAGGACACTGAAATAGAAGCCCAAGGTAGGTGTAGCTGACTCAGATTGGAGAGCCTGGGCCTTGCAGTACATCTTCATTTGTTTTGCTCTTTCCTATATCACCCATTGGGAAGTATTGAGTCATTCTCTGCTGTGGACATTCATTATCCACAGCTTGGTGCTAGCAGGACTCAGGGACAATTCATCCCTTGACGGTGAAATAGTCACAGCAAGGGAAGAAAAGACACCTCGAGGTCAAATATTGCTTGGTGTGAGCGATTAACACAGCTCCATGCTGCTTCCTGCTTTCCTTGGTTATATTCAAGAGACATGACTAAGTCAAGGGAAAAATAAAGCTTTCAAATGATCTGAGAACTCTGCAGTAAGGGAACTGACATTTTAAAATAGATAATTAACATAGATAATCTATTAAATCTAGTTAACAGGTATGTAGAGATTAAATCAGGTATGAAATCTGACTGTGAATATCTGACAAGTATTTCCAGTAGGAATCTAACAACACAATTGAGGAGAGATGCTTTCCTGCAATCCTAAAATGTGTAGTAAATTTGAGGAAAAATCTCTGCTAAACCCATTTAGTAAACTGATCTTTCTGCAAACTGGTTTAACTCACTAATAAATTCCTTAGACATCACCCAAAGCAAGTACCCAATCAGCATCAGAGCATGGATTTGTCATTAATCATGTTCACAAGTGACTGCCTCTTCTCCAGAAAGGCCAGTTCCCACATTGCTTAAAGCACACTACTGCACTCCTCAACAAAACAAGTACTCAGCAGCTGCTAGTTATAGGTGTTAGGGATATTCCAAAAAAATTTACTGTAGTCAGAATATGCTCATTTCAGGGGTGCAGGAAGGAGGAAAGGAAAAAAGAACCTTTTCCTTGGAACATACCCATGTCAAAGAGGTTTTATGGGAGAGATTTGTAATGACTGGGCACTATTTTCCCATCAGAGTAGCTGCTGAGCAAATGGTTGGAGATTGCAGAGAATCAAACAGAAAACCTAACCAGGCTACTGGCTACTCTGAACTATGTAATTTCTTTGCTGGAGCATTTGTTTTTAAGTGCCTTAAAGGTCACTTTTGAGGCAGAAAAGGAAACTACACATTTTGCAGAAGAGACTCTGGATTTCTAATTAGGCTGTAATTGCATTCTTTCCTTTCCCACACACCCGGGCTCTTGGTGGGCTGCTTCACAGACCACCCAACTGTGGAAGCTCGCAGACCTCAAGTCCTTCCAACACCTCTCCAGAGGCTTTCTGTGAAATAGCTCAGTTAATGCCCACACTACCACAGTGCTCAGGCCCTCAGCTTGCTCTGTTGTTACGGAGAGGCAAATGGATTCAGTTCTTCCCTGGAAAAACAGCACAAGCACAAGCTGAAAGGCTGAAAATGAGTTTGGGTAAAACAGCAACAGGCAGCCCAAATGGTCTGAGAGCACTAAGGAATCATGACCTCGTCAGAAATGGATTAATTTTGTGTATGTTATCTGTAGATATAATTAAACAGGGCAGCAATGGAAACAAAGAACTCTGAGTTGTAATAGGAAAGTTACTTTGTAACATTTTCTTTCAGTACAACCCCAAAATCTTCCCAACGCAAGCAAATCCCCTCAAACTTGTTCTGTGGTCATTATAAATCATTCACTGGTATAAGCAGTCTCAGCAGAACCAAAATAGTCACACTGAAGAACAGGGACAATTCTCAGTGAGAATGAGATGGACAGAGAGTGTGCTCTGCCAAGATATCAGAAAAGGGGAACATATTCCTATTTTTTCAAAGGGGCATTTTTTCTTAGATAAAACTAAAACTTTAAAGACACAAAACCTATATCAGCACATAGGTAAATGTATGACTACACATCACACAAAGAAAGAAGTAACCTTGAGGTAAACACTTTGTCACAACATACCTAGGCTGTCCAAAAATACTTTAAACACTGTCATAAAAAAATACAGATTTTTTTTCTTATAAGTGCCAATTTTCCATGTGATTTCTCTTTATAAATGTTACATATAAAAACATGTAAAATGTTTTCCTTTTGGCAGAGCAGTGTGTGAAAGCTTACAGCTATCCTGGCAATGAGTTATCCCAGGTCGATGGTTCTGAACTGTGGCTCTGACATGAGCTGATGACCTGGCTGACACTATTCAAACTGGCAAGCACCACAGCATGTTGCTTCCATCAAGATCAGGCAGACTATAACTTCTCTTCCTCTTTCCCCAACAGAAGGTTACAGTGCAGCTACCACGAGCCACAGAAACAAAGAAAATGGGCAGCTTCAGATGCACACAGGATAAAGTCAGCAAGGCCAAGGCAAGTCTCATTCCACAAAGGACAAAAACACCTGTCCAAACTCAACTGAACATGACAATCCAAGCAAAACCCCAAGGTACAGTGAGGATTCAGCATGCAACACCCTTGTCCTGTGGACTGTACTCAAGACTCTTGGCCAGCCCTCTCAGCACAGCTGATTTGGTGCTGGTCTTCTCCCAGTAGCCCTGAGAGGCTGCAAACACACTGGCTTCCCCACACACCATGAGAAATACTGGTTATTTCCAGAGCTCGTGGGCTGGCTGTTCTCTGGCTACGTGTCATTGCAAGGCCTGAACTTCCTCTGCCTCAGCCATTCTCAGCAAGTCCTTCAGTAAGTACCAGCAGATGAACACAGAAAAGTGTTTGGTTTCCTGAGGTGGCTTTACCTCCTCCTGTCCAAGCCTTGAGGCTGATTCCCAGCACACAATAGACTCCTGCATGAGGGAGGTGAATGCTGCATAGCTTAATCCTGTAGCTATTCTTCTGCACACTTTCCAACAGATAGGAACAAAGAGCTTCTTATCTCCTAGCAATTCAGCTCACAAACACAAATAATTGCCAGTAATACATAGCCTTTTTATGTTTTCTCGTGAGAGTTGAAAAAACAAATAAAGCAAAACAAAACACCCTTACCTATAGAGGAGGAAAATGAAGGAAAATACAAGAATACAAGTCATGCCATAAAATAAAGATTCACCGTACTGCTCATTTAATAATTTTGTACTCTTCTGACTTAGTCAGAGTTACTGAGTTACTATTGTCCCTAAAGTGAACCAATTATAAAAGTTACAATCCAGTGCAAGTAAAATACAACAGATTATTCACTTATCTGGAGCCAAAGCAAAAATATATTTAATCTCTATTAACACATGTTTTTATGCTATACCAATTAAAGGTAGTTTTGGGACATTTTCTCTAATTATTCACCAAAAGCAGTCCTTTTATATTTCAACCAGGATTATCCAGAGAATAATACACTTTTATCCCTTTCCTCAAAACACACTTGTGCCCCAGGAAATTTAACTGCCTCTA
Organism: Nicator chloris; assembly: GCA_013400495.1. Lineage (NCBI taxonomy): Eukaryota > Metazoa > Chordata > Aves > Passeriformes > Pycnonotidae > Nicator > Nicator chloris. The sequence goes on from WAAE01005811.1 coordinate 80,178, forward strand.
TCTAATCCCATGAAAGCCCTTTTCATTGTTATTTCTTGGTGGGACTGTCAATCAGAGATGAAAAAGAGGAAAACGAAACACAGAGTGAAGTGGTTTGCTAGAAACATCACCTCAGCCAGTGACAAAATTACATCAGATGGCATAAAGAAGAGCGACTTTGAAGAGGTGGCATGGAAGAAAAGTGTCTCTTTTGTGTCCTTTTCTCTTTACTTTCTAGGATTAATAGCTAATTTCCTTTCTGTGTTTTTTTTTTTTTTTTTTTTTTTTTTTTTTTTCCCCCAGGCCTACTCAGCATTGCATTCTATTTCCCAAATAACATCGTGGGCACTTCACACAAGTTTATAACAAAACCCCAGTATCAGCTGTGTTTGAATGAGTTTTCTTCAAACCATCCTCAAATCACACACCACAAGATTTTTTTTTCCTTTACACTTTTATGCAATTACATTCCCAGCAGTGACACAAACGTGGAAGGTGGGACTCAGATCCCACAAGTGTCTGAACACTGCTGACAATCAGCTGTGAGCACAAAGGATGTTCTCCCAGGAGCAGCAGAGGCACAGGCACTGTTCATCCATCTCCCCGCTGGGCACAGGAGTTTGGCACAAGCAGCCCACACCCAGAGTCACTCAGGGGTCCCAGGCACAGATAAGACCCCAGGGGTGCTTTTCAAATGCTGGTCCTTCCCTAAAAGCCAAATTGCAACCCTGCACAAAGGAAGGCAGAGGCCATGTGGCAGTTGTAGGACTTCTGTCAGCCTTTTCAGCTGGCCTTAAAATTACCATTTCTCTCTGAAGTATGTTCTTTTAAGTTAAAAGCTTTAAAAAGTAAATCTTTTTAGCATAAGAAAGGCAAAAGAGAATGGTCACAAAAGAAAAGGATGGAGAGAAGTGCTCACAACTGAGAACTGAAGGCATTCAATTCTCACCCCCGAGAGCTACAGCTGAGCACAGGGCACTGGACCTGCCATGCTCAGGTAAACACAGATAACAAGAGTACTTTGAGGGCACTGCTTCTATTCTTCCCAGGTTCAGATTGGTGCTTTCTGGATTTCTATGAATTCTATACTAGTGAGGCCTTCACATCTTTGCAAAATAAGAATCAATAAGAATCAACCTCCAAGACAGAAAGATGTCAAATATGGTTATAGATGAGTAATAACTTGTATATACATTATCTTTCCATACTTTTGATATCACATGATTTTAAATTCATTTACAGTGTGTTATGGTCAGTGTTCTCTATAGAGCTCCCAGACCTTTGAATATTTGCTTCCTTACTGGCTAGCAAGGTTTTTATACTTTGGATTTAAGCAACACAACTGAACCTGAGCCATGTGGGTCTGAATCTGCTCAGCCATTACAGAGAATCCACAATACCCTTACACATGTGCATTAGAGGAGGGGCCAGATTTTCCTAATCAGTATAAATTAAAGGTTTACTTGATATGAGAATAAACAAATCAAAGCTTACAGAAGGGGCTCTACCTGGGAATCCCAACACTCTTTGGGGGTATTCATGGGGCAACCTGAAACTAGATTTCTTACTTTGGGATGAACTTTGAGTTTAAAAAAATAAATTTCTAAATAAATAACTGTAAAGCTAAACAAGGGATTTGTGAGATGGGAAGGAGGACAGGTTTCCTCCAACATTGCTCCCTGTGCAGCCTGACATTTGTGCAAGGCAGAGGCCAAGCCCGTACCGAGCTTTCCTACTACCACTGCAGCTGCTCTTGGTCAAACCCACTAAGAAATGTGGGTTTGTTCTCAGTCATTTTTTTGTTTGGATACTTGGTTTGGTATGGTGCTGGAGAATTCATTGATTTGAAGTTTTTTGTTTGTTTTTACCAGACCAGTGAAGTTGTCAGGCATACATTGCAAACAACCAAACTTGAGAGTTGTAAACATCACTCTATTTTGTCACCTCCTGCCCCTTTTCCACTACCACTGCACTGGTTTTCCCTATTCAAAAGTTTAAAACAGGATTTCTCAACCTACCTTAGAGCTTAACTCTCCCAGCAGCAGCAGAATCAGAGCAGCTAAACAAAGGGTTAGCAGGAACTTGGTATTAAATAATGACCAGAGACATGTAATGGGGGGAAAAAAGTCTGTGAATAGAGCAGGATTTTTTTCCAAGCCAACCCAGAAATTCTAAGCTCTGAGAGTTAGAAATCCTTCAACACTAGTTAAGACCACATTCTTTCTAGTAAAGAGATGCTCTTTCTTAAGCTTTCTTTCCAGTTTTGTAATCATCTCATCAGGCATTTATATCTTGTATCTTTGAGTTTGGTAATTCTTGCCTTATTGGTTGCACAGAAACAGCTTCAATACATAAATGTAATTTCTCAGGCATATCCCAGAGTATTTATTTAACCTTTTCATACAATGAAAAAGGAGCCTCAGTTGGAATATGCTGTCAAGTAGCAACCAATTCTGAGACAGGTGCTTCCACATCTGATTAAGCAGGCAAGAAAGTGTGAATATATCTTTAAGGTCCTCAAGGCAACAAAAAGCAGAAAAGCTCCCCAAAATGGACAACAGTAAGGGGAAGTAAGTGTCTGTTAGAGGTATTTCTCAAACAGGTACAATTTTAACTGCTCATTCTACTGAAATGGCTCAGGCACAGCTCTTTCTCAGAGGTTTTGATTTTCAGACTGTGTGTTTCCTATGTAATATACATACATCTTCCTTGTATATAAAAAAGGCTGGGTTTGCGTGCTTGTCAGAGCAACTGGGTGACTTGACACAATAATCACCCTGGAAGAGACCTGAAGTCTCTAATCCAAACTCCTACTCAAAGCAGGGTCAGTTATGAGGTCAGATCAGGTTGCTCAGGGTTTGTACAGTCGAGTCTTGAAACCCTCAAAGGATGGAGACTGCATAATCTCTCTAAGCAACTTGTTTCACTGCCTCACTCTCATATATTAAAAAAAAAAAAATAGATTGTATCCAATCTGCGCCTGTTTTGTTTCAGTTTATGTCTATTGTCTTTCATCCTTTCACAGTGAAAAGCCTGGTGTTTCATAAGAAATGGCACACTATTTTTTCCATAAGTTTGACTGCTTGGTAAAATATGTGGGTGATTTCCAGAAAACTTCTTCACCTGACAAGAAGAACCAGGAATAAACCCCATAGCTTTTATAAACATTTCAAATTAAACTGCATTTGTCTTGCAAAAGGTCCAGTTCCTCATTACTTCATGATAAGCATAAACATTTTGGAAGAGTGGAAAATATTAATTAGCTGAAAAACAGGCAGAGTAAAGAGGTTTCAATTTCAAGGACAAAACAAACCAAAATATGTTGATCTTGGACATATCAAGATCAAAATTAGGCAGCTTAGATGGCTGGTTGTGACATAAACCATAAATTTCCAATCAGTGCCTAAGGCAGAAATATCAGAGCTGAACTAAATTGCCTAGATTAGGATGTTTAACTTGACATGTTTATTCTTGCTGAAAGCCAAACAAATCTTTCTAACTTCCTAGATTTTTTTTATCCTTTTTTTTTTTAGAAAAGTTATTTGTCTATTTTTTCTAGCAATTCTACAATATGAAAGCAGCAAAATTACAAACACATACAAATGTCCATAAAATACGTTTGTATATTATTTTTATATATATAAAATGGATCAGATTTCTTACTATTTGCAATGGTAGCCTTAGTTGGCAAAAGGTTTATATTTATCTATAGATAACTCCTCTTGGTCATCTCATGCATAGGTAAATATACTTTGAATAATTACAGATGCTCCTGAATTCCTCACACAGCTCAGTAAAAGTCAATCCACTGTGGCATCCATGGTGTTCCTGGGGATCAGCAGCTCTCTGTGCTGCTGGCACAGTTAGATCAGAACAGAGGAGAAAGAGACCTGAGAGAAATGGGCTTTCAGGGAGCTGAAGCTCACACACTGTGTAGGAATTCATCTTTCCAACATCAGGACATGCAGCCACAGCACAGTGCCCCAACATGCAACATCCTGCTAGAGGACAATGAGAAAATTCCTGTGCAGGTGCACTTAGGCTCTGTCCAGTACCTCTGGAAACAGTTTAGGGCTCTTGTGAATATCCCTGATTTACACTGCATTTACACTGATCCACCTTAATAACAGTCTGTATCCTACCTTAGGACAGAATAAACTGCTTTTTGCCTTCGAAATTTCAGCCTTAGAAAAGCGTCAGCAGGTATCTGGAAAGAAGCTGAAAGAAAAGGAGCCATTAGAAAATATCCCATGTGTGTTACCAACAGTGCTTACACAAGAGTACATGACACATTCTCCTCCATGTGCAGCAGGGAAATGAAACTGCAGTGACTGCTGGGAGAAAAGACAGGAAAGTCTTCTCAGGCATAGACCAAGAAGACTCTTCAGATCAGTCATGGGGGGTGTGCAGCTCACAGGGGCTCCATTACTCAGTGTTTGTGGCTGTCCAGCAGTACAATGCCCCACCCAGGAGCCTGGAATGCACCTCTGTGAGGAGGACAGGAGAGGGATTGAATGAGAAGAGCTGTCCTCATGTGCGAGTGAGCTAAACAAACAGCATTCCTCATCTCTGCTCATGTGTTTGTTTGGTAGGGAGCAGCTGGATCGGGGCACTGTGGTCTCTGTGGTCTCTCCTACACACAGATCCCTTAAGAAAAGGGAGCAGCTGCTGATGGGGCAGCTCAGGATGGAGAGGAGTGGCCAGGACCTTATTGAGGCCTGGAGGAGTCACACACAGATACTTTTCTATAAAACATACCCCACTATGCCACTAGGATTTATCAACTGAGGATTAGGAAATGTTTTGGGGGAAAATTACAGTTGAAAATTAAGATTCTGCTTCTCTGATCTCCTCCTAAAGACATGCTTACTGAAAGGGACAACCTATTTACACCCATGTCCTTGGAGCTCCCCCCACCAAATAAATATATATTCTTTTTATGTTTAACAAGTAGAGATTCACCTTATTTAGCTTCTATATCAAATAGTATCCTTTATATTAAACAATGAATTCTGTTACAAAACTTCTCTTTTCAGTAATTAAATACTAACCACTAAATATCCATTGCTCAATGTCCTAGACCTGCTCAAGCAAGAAACATCAAGTACATCAAATTGGACTGTAAATTATGTGAGTTCTATTTTGAGCGTGATATCATTCATCCTGTTGTTTCAAGGTAATTATATTTAGTCTTCAATCCATCCCCAGCAGCTCCAATATTTCACATTTTGTTAGTTTGTCTGCTCTACTCTGACTAGTGACTTACAAAAATAACCACATTTCAAAACATCACTTCAGAAAATTAACCCTAAAGCAGTGTTCCCAACCCATCAACACTTCTGTGCAGGAGAAAAAAATATCCTGAGTGCCCAGTTGACAACAGTAGTTGCTGAAAGCAAAAACAGAAAAACAAGGTGAAAACTCAGAAAAACACACATTCACATTTCAGTTCTGGGTTGTTTTATACTCTAGAATCTGAATCTGACAGCAACTACTGTCATTACTTTATTATAACCTAGATACATATTCTTACATCTTTCTATTAAAAAAACCCCTTTTTCAGATGGCATTTTCTGTGCCAGGTCCTACATATAAGATGATCTTTTTAGTATTTTCAGCAAAATTAGTTGGAATAGTTCTTTAGTTGTAAAGGTATTTTACAGATCCCTTTTTTCAAGAAAAATATGTTAGACATATAAACTATTGTCACTGAGCAATAATATTTTTGCTACTATAGATTTTTGAGTTAAATCATAAAAACTCCAAAAATTATCCCGTAATTTGGAAGGAAAAGCTTAAATGATAAAGTTTAAATTTTAAAATTGTATTAATTTTCCTTGGATTATGGAATAATGCACCAAGCTTACATATTTGTGCAGGCAGCTTACAAATGATTGCATCTCCATGGTACAAACAATTCATTTGGTACCTTCACTTCAACAAAACTGAGTTTCTGTAAGCACTCACTAACCTATTTTCTATGTAAAAATCCCTTCCCATAAATACACCTAGTTCTTCCAAACAGTCTTGCCTACCAAGTTTAATAATGTTAATGAATTATTTTATGAGCAATTGCCTCATGACTGGACATCATGTCATCACAATACTCCAGCCAGTGCAGACATCTCCCAAGTCCCATTCTGCACTGACCAGCCTTGGTGGGTGCTCCGGTTTTACTTCTCAAACCTCAGCAGAATTTCCCTAAGAGAGCCTTTAGCCTGAGCCCAACTGCACCTCTTTAGACAGGGATGGTAACATCTGGTGAGAACAAATGAGGCTTTAACATTCCCTACAGGAATGCAGTATTTATCTAGCAAATAGAGATCCTACAGCTAAGGAGAGAGTGTAAATATACATTTTTTCCTTAATTCAAATTATAAGCCCAAACATAAAATACAAAGCTCAACATCCCAACTAGCAAAAATTATTGTTACTTTGTTGTTGTGCTTGTGGATTTTAAACAAGCCAGAAGTTCTTTATTCTTTTCCAAACCTATCAACAAAAAGATGGCAATTTACATTGCAAAGGACTCAACTTTCACTAGTGGAAGTGGCATTTCTCTTTTGTTTTTTTCAGTCTAACATGAAAATTCTTTTCATCCACTCCTGCTAAAATGATGCTTAGCAGTGTTAGGGGGGTAGGACAGGAAGTCTCACTCCAGGCCCTACTTTCACAGAAGACCTAATGTCTTATGGTACAATTTTCTATTGTTCATTATTTCTTCAAAATATTTCTTTGAGAGTGACAAAATTGTCTTTGATGTAAGGCAAGAAGACAACTTACCAAAACCATCTTTCACATAAAAGTTAGGCTGGTTCAAAGCACCAATAAAAATTATTTTGTGTGAATGAACATATTTTGAAGGCCATCAGTTGGAAATGGAACCTGATGATTACATTTTGAATGTGTCAAAACTGAAATTTAACAAACTGAGAGTGCAGCTGAGGCCTAACAGGCTCTATTTCCCTCAAATCCAGATTTATCATTGCCTTCTATTGCTGGGTTTGGCTCAGCATCTTGCCCTAGGGTGTTGAATGACACCCTCAGGGTCCTGCTGGAAAAGAATAAAAGCTTTCTCTCTCAGCTAACCAATAAAGAGCAAGTCAACAGCACTCCAGGAACACCTATTAAAGCCTACCAGAGTCTAATAAAAACAGTTACTTAAATATTAAAGCCATTTCATTGCTAGTGGCTGGAACACAAGAAAGCAGGCGTTTCAGCTGCTTCATCTTTATCAAAGGCTTAAAAGGAAAATTTGTTCTATTTATAGGCACAAGCATAGAAGCACTGTGCTTGCCAGCCCATTTTATTCTAATATCAAAGAAAATTCATGTTTAAACCAATTATTTCTTAAATCCTACAACTAAAAGTGGTGTCTTAGCCCCCTCCATCAATGCTACTGTTCCCAGCCAGCCCAAAACAAACCATGGCCCATCAGAACCATTACTGTCAGCCATGGGTATCAGAGTTTATAAATTCCTTCAGGGTGTTAAAAACATCAGAAACACCATTTGTGTTTAGACAGATGTAAAGGCACAACAGATTACAAATTTACAAGGCTCAACAGAAACAAGGGGTGCCAAGGGAAACAAAAGATAATGGGTACAAATAAGAGAACTTAAACTTCTTACCACTGAATTCAAGATAAAAATAAAACCATTTATAAAATAAACTTGTTCTAAGTCCATAATTGCACAAAAACAGTAAGATCTTTGCTTTCCTTTAAACTGGATTCTAACACTGAGCACTAAAGTCAAGGATCATTTAATCTTTTCCTCCCCTCCTGCAGCACACCATTTCCACCCTGAAAAGCAGCAGCAGGGATTAGTTCAGTTCAGAGACAGATTTTGCTGTGAAAGGCTCAGCTTCACTGTGACAGCCATGGCTTGGAGAGAAAACAATGGTCACTGAGCTGGGGATTTTGGAAGCCCCCAGGAAGAAACCTGTCGCATCAAACTCCATTTTGGACTGCCTGTGGATGTCCTCACTGTGTGCTCTCTTCCATTTCTCTGCTTACCTGTCTCTGCAATATTCCACACTCAATCAAGATTTGCAACTTGATCATAATGTTTTGATTATTATTATCAGTGTGTTGCCAAAATTATTTAAATAAAGGTTTAACTTTATTTCACTCCAGTCTGCAAGATTTCTGCTTTTTATTTCAAAGACAATTACACCTCTTACATTTACACATGTTCATCTAGTTCTTTAAGCCATTTATGGATGTGTCCAAGTAAACTCTTACTCAGCAAGCCACTTAAACATGGTTTGTTTTTGCTGACTGGGAAAGACACAGCCTTGTATCTCTTTGGATGAAGTTCTTTTCATAACATTACACTAAGGAAATTATCAATACCCATGAATGTACATCTGGATTATTTCTCATAAATAACAGGTCTACTACATGTGAATGTGTGATCTGAGTATCATCAACTGATGGTGCAGTAATCCCTGTCTTTCCTCAACTAACATTCTCCTATAGACAGTGAGTCTGTATCAGCAAGTTTTGTCACATCTAACATTTAGGTTCAACACACTTCCATGGCAGCCATCCTTTTCTATCCAATATACATTGGGTCTCTATAGCAACATTGGCTACAAACAATCAGCTGTTTAGGCATAAAAAAATAATGTTCCAGACAGAAAGATAAGTGCAAGTTTTGATAGTGTGCAAGGCATCAAGCTGACAGCAGATTTGCTCAGGGCAGCCCCAGGGAGCGCACTCATCCTGGGGGACTCCCCAGGACAGGCACATCAGTAGCACTGGGGGTAAAAATGTTCAGAAGAGGTGGGTGCTGGTCTTGACAGTGCTCAGAGAAATTCATGCTATCCAGCATGAGTATACACCAGGAATTCTTCCACATAGATGGGAATGCACCTTCCTCTTTCCAATAACCAGGCTGAGCCATACACAACCAAGAAGCAAGGGTTGTTGGGATGTGGTGCCTGTTAAAAAGAGTGTTGGAGAACAGCACCAGTCTGTACTCCAGGGGATCACCTTATGTAAAAGCAACAGCTATGTGTTGTCCAAATGGTAAAACTCTGAAATGTATCTTTAAAACGGCTTGCTGTGTAACAATTGGCACTTTCATGTATTCTAAGAATTTTCCTGTGCAAATACAGAGATGTAAGAAACATGCAAATGAAAGCCTAAGAGTATGACTGCAATGTGCATCTGCCAAAGGCACAGCACTCATCATGGATCATCCAGTTCCCTTCTGCAGGCAAACCATAATTAGGTGGCCAAAGAAGGAGAACAGAACAAAACAAGCTCTGACACATCCCTGAGAAACAGCAGCTTTGACCTTTCAGCACCCTGTGCAGCAAGTTGCTGTAGCTCAACTGACGAATCATAAAAGAGATGTTTCTTTCATTTACTCTCTTATACCAAATTAAGATCAACTACATCATGCAATTCTTCTTAACTTGCCTCTTAATGATCTTTATGGAGACTACTAAAATACTACTGCAAGGTAATACACTGTAGGGTTTCACTGTTGAGCAAAAGATGGAAGATTTTTTGTTCTAAGGAGCAAAAAGGACACATTGGTAGCACAACTGGACTCCAGTCAGTTCTTGTTAGTTTACCTTTCTCCTTAAAGACTTCTCCCTGAAAAATCTCTTTGGAAAAAGTATTTTTAAAGTGTATGAAAATCCCAATAAACATACCCTTCCTGCCATTTAAAAACCGGTCTAGCCTCTCTGGTTTCCTAATTGCTACCAGGCAGAAGTAATTATAACTAAAATAAAACAGTTTTGTTTGACTTTGCCATTCCTGCTGTGATTCCCGAAGCTTAGAGAACCCTGCAAGATAAAGCAGTGCATTTCACTGAAGAATGAAAAGGAAAACCCTAATTGAAATTTGTCCCATTGCTTCTTGATATTATGAGAATAGAGAGATTTCAGGACTTAAACTACCAACCTTATAATCTTGAACTATTCCTTCTGCTGGAGGAAGAAGGAGGTAACTTCCAGAGCAGTAAGGAATTTTTCTAAGACTGCTTCACATCACATCATCATGGACATAGAGCACACCTCCCGTCAGCACATACTATGGTTATACAGAAGACACAGGAGCTTCTTTCCTTCCTGATCATGAAAGAGTCAAATCCCAACATTGTGCAGATAAAGAAATTATTCTTCAGCTTGATACAGTCTTTAAAATAGGAGGTTAAGGTAGCCATCAGTTTTTTGCCTGTTTCTAAGCAGGCACCAAACCGTCCACACAGCCAGAAAGTTTAACCAGCCTAAGGACACTTTTCATGGCACCTGGTTAGGAACCAAAGTGTTGCCAGCTCCCAATAATTGCAGGGTCTCACAAGGTTCAGTGCCCTCCTTAGAAGGTGTGAGCTACAGAGAGAGGCATTTACATCACAATCCCAGCCTTTAAAGTAAGGACTCTGGCTCTCAGGACTGCCAAGATGTCCTCTAAAAGTCATGTCTCATAGAACAGAAGGCAACTAAAAATAACGATTTCTTATCTAATTTTTAAGTGAGCCTCATGTTCTTTGGGTAGCTGGTGATTCTGGTAGTGACAGTGTCCAGTTTAACAGGTTCCAAGACAGCAAATCACTGCTTCTACACATCCCATCTATAAATGCTTGAAGGTACTCCAATTCTTTTAACAGTAGGATAACATAGCACAAAGGATTGTTTCATGACTACTTCAAAATCAATGTTTCAAACCTATACTTTGCTGCAGAGCTGGAAGAAAAATAAATCTGAGAATGTGTCCACTCAAAATATGCACTTCCCAGCTCAACCTGCCAGCTTCTTCCCCCTGAGTGAGCAGGGAACTGAAGGACACTAAACAGCTTCCCCCTAAAAGCTTCAGAGGTTAACTTCCCTCAGCTGATGTCGTACCAATTCATACCAGTTGAGCACAGAAAGTAGAAGGCTGGCTGGAGATCAACATTTCTTAAATTTAAATGCTAACATTTCCAGTCTTTTTTACCTCAGTTTAGCAAGCTGATGGATTTGTTTGTTCCTTTTCACTCTGTCAGTGGATCTTTTTAGAACAATCCTGTTTGACATTGACATAAAGGTTACCGTGTGCATCAGGCAGTTTGAAAGTGTTGCTTAAAGAGAAAGTAACTGAAGGAAGACCCAGAGAAAGAAACTTGGGAAAACAACATTGGGTGTAGTTTAAGGTTAGTGCTTTGCTGTAAAGGAAGATGCAATAGTTGACAGGAAAAATAAAAAGAAGTATGATTTGTACAGTACTTATTTGTCTACAGACAATAAAATTTTCATTAAAAATATTTTTATGAACTGTCAAACTGTTCTGTTAACATAGGAAAGTACATGCAAACAAGGCTGTTCATTAGCACAATCCTAGAAGTGATCTAAAAGTGATAAATTATAAGAAGACACCCCACAGTAATTGCACACAGGTAGTCATAGGAATAGCTCATTAAATTCTCAAGCTACAAATGACAAAAACATCAAAAATAAGTCTGCTTCATTTGGAATAGAAAAAGGACAATCCAAACCTAAAGCAGAGGAGCCTTACATTTTCAAAATAATAAAAAAAAGCAACCAAACCTGTTGGAATCATGTTGATGATGTAGGAATGAAGAGCACCAGAATTAATTACCCCGTTTAGACTGCATTTCATATACTTTTCATTGCATTAACCATTATTTTGCCATTTTTTTCCCTAATAGCCTTTCCTTAAACCCACCCAAAGCCACTGGATGTTTCAATGAGCAGAGAAACAGGAATGGAGACTCAAGGCTTGGATCACAGCCAGAAAAAGAAAAGCTGCTGCCATATGTTAAATGCATAGGAACATGTCACATCAGAATTGAATTCAAACTTCCCCAGTGTCTGCATTTTCACTTTTAAAAGTGTGGCATGATATGAAAAGACATTTTAACATAAGTTTCAGTAATTTTATAATCTTATCTAAACAATGATTTTACAGCAAATGCCACTCATTAGTGACACACAGAAATTTATTTATACTCATATAAAAAAGGAAGGTCAATGGAAGAACATCAATACAAGCTCAAAGATAAATGCCACACTCTCTGCTATAAGAAAAAAAGGAGGGTGGGATAGAGTAGGGGGAACAAACAAGGGGAAAGAAAAACAAAAGGGTCTTAAATTAAAAACCACTGTAAAAGTCAGCAAAATGTATTGTCTCCAAAAGTGAGGGAAAAAGAAGTGCTAGAAACTCCTTAAAATAGCCTGAAACATTTTGATACTAATTTACATAAGGAACGTGGAAAGCAGTGACAAAATAGGGGGTTATCAATGCAAAACAGAGGTGTGGGAATGCTCTGAAAAACTGACAAAAAACCTCTGGCTATTCCCAGGCTGTTTTGATAGCATATAATGAAGCAACTTTCCACTAGCCCGGAAAGGGGAAAAAGCCACGTCTGGGGAAACAAAAAAAACCCGGGGAAACAAAAAAAAAAACCCCAGCCAAACATAGAGTGGCTAGCTACACTGCTAAACTCCAAATAATGCCTCTGTGCAATCCTTTCACTAAAAAAGAAATTGAGAAGTACAGTGGGCATTTGCTCACTTAAGAAGGACAATTCTGATGCCATTACTTGTTGAATAAGGGCTTAGTTTTTCCCACTCAAAGAAAAGTCCAATGAGAAAGAAATACTGAAGACTTAATAAAGACATATATTATTGTTCAACTGCTGTTCTGCTGTCATTCAAATCCTCTACAAAATCTCCAATCATTAACAAATAGAAAAAGCAAATTACTGGAAGTTAACCCAAAGGTCAGCTGTCTGCAGCAAGCCAAAGATGCAGTTCCAGCGAGCAGGTCCTCAATGGAACCAATCTCTGTGAAAGGAACCTGGCTGGCTTTGCATAGCCAGAGAACTCTGGGAAAATGCACCAAGTACAAAATCCAAAGGATGAAACTTCTAAAAGCATGAAAATATTTCAGCATTCCATGAAGGAAATGTAACAATGTCGCATTTTATGTAATGCAGTATTGTTTTCGTATTCTATTATGACAGCATGGTGAATAAAAGAAAAACATTTTTGTCTTTTCATTCATGGAGAACTTGAAAACGAATCAACAGGGAACTGAAACAAAAAGCAGAGAAACACTGAAGGCTTAAACCCTTCATAAAATGCATCAGAACCTGTGGTGGACTGCAAATAATATTATCCAAATAATATCTTCCCATAGAATTAAAATTGCTCTAGAATCAGTATATTGCTACTGTTGCTGCTTCTTTGTAGGTTGTTTTTTAAGGGGGAGTGAACTTCACAAATATTCTAAGTCAGGAGAAAAATTCCAACTATTTAGGATAAAATTGACCCACAGGATCTTGTGCTATTCCTCTTGTTCCATGACAACATGATGTGGAATGACTGTTGGAATTTGGTTGCAATGGAAAGGTGAATACACCCTGGCTGGTTTTTAGGCTGTGGCAGGCAGCAACCTAACCCCGACAGGATGGGTTGGTATGGATTCACCTCGTCAGGCCCACAGGGACTCACACACCCTTTGGATGACAGTATTTTGGAAAATGGATGTGCTTTATTATGGAATAGATTTTTACAAAATTTCACTACTCCCCATCAAGCCACTCTGACCTGAATGCTTTTTTACATTCAACCCATCCTCCCCATCACCTCTTTTCTATTCGACTTACTTGTCCCAGCAGCCTTTTCCAACCATTACTCATCTCCCGCCTTCTCATGCTCAACACTCAACTTGTTCTGCACAGTAACACAATAAAAAACGTTCACTATGAAACAAGAGACTTCAAACACCTTAATGGAGAATGCCAGTGGGAAGAGAACTGTATGGATGTGATCCTCAAGAGAAGCAGCATTTCTAGGAAGAGCAGTGAATCCATAATTATTAAGGGGGAGGCTGCCTAGCAGGCAGCATGCTGGCCCCTGCAGGCACAGCTTAAATTCGTCATTTTGTTACTTAGCAGAACACACTTGACACATGTGACTAAGAACAGTGTATTGCCACTATAAATATTTCTATATCAGCTTCAACTAATGATGGAACACTGGCTTTCTACAGAGTTCGCAAATGGAAAGAAGAACATTCATTTTTGCTGAGTCTTTCTATATTTCTACCTTTTCTGTAGAGGTTCATCTGCAAGGAGAATAAGACAAAGTAAACTGTAAATGTTGCATCAAATTCTCAAGTTCTGTTACTGGTGACCAGAAGTTCGAATCAGGAAAAAAAAAAAAGAAAAAAAAAGAAAGATTCCATGCAGAACTGGAGCACCTTACATCAAGAAAAACAATACGAAACTCCAGAAGTTACAGAAACTCTGTTGTCCAGGACATGCCTTTTTTATTCCATATAAAATCCAGAGGGATGACAGGCCATTTTTATTAGTCTCTGAGTCATAACTTTTAGGCATGAAGACCAGAACTGAAAGTTATTTTCAGTTAATTTTGAACAGCTGTTGGTAGACAAGTGCATGAATTCTGGAATTACTGGGAAAAAAGTCTGGTATGAGAGCTACAGGGTGACTCGAGACTGAAAACAGAAGGAAATGGTGTTTTGTTTCCCTAGAATCAATCACTGTGGATTGCCTGACAAAATTCTCTGGCACTGGAACAGAACACAATAAAACAGATCTATTAACAAGCCTGGGAAGTACAGCTGGGGTACTCCATTTTCCTCATAGAGGGAAAGGTTCTCCAAATCCTTTTCCTATAAGGTGTGAGAGGTTCACACCATCATAGAGACGTTAAAAAAAATAAAAAAAGTAAAAAAGGAAATAAAAATGGTTACCAGAATACAGAGAGAATATTTCATATTAATTCTTGTAAAAAAAGTATGAAAAGATGCACCTGGACCCTCCAGAAGCACCTACAGTTCTGCTGGTGTGGGCTAGTGGAGCTTTCCCAGGCTTCTCTCCAGTCAGCCACTTGAGAGCAGAGCAAGCATTCCCGATGTGGCTCTCCCCTTCCCTGTGTTGGAGGCCATGCACATGAGCTCCAGACTCCAGGAACTCTGCCTGGGCTGCTGTTCCCCACCGCTGGGGATGGAGCACACTCTGCAAGGTGTCTACTTGAGACAGTCAGAGCTGGAAATTAAAGCTCCCCTTCCAAGAGAAAACTTGTGTGGGAAGCAAAATCAAGTGGCACTTTGCAAGCTGATTGGGCCAATTACAAAATTCAGCTGCATAAAGTTCCCACTGAAACATTTGGCTCATGATTATTTGAGTGCAAGACAGGGTCTGGCACTGAAGAGAGAAAAACGCTTAATGAAGTCCATCTTCCAAAAAGAAGATGAGGCAGTGTAACACCTTCAAGAAAATGCCAAATCTGGGCATCAAAGAACATGTGCTGTTGCTTCCATGCCAAGAATATTGGAAAAGTTTCAAAAAGTCCTTTGCTAGGTCCACAGCAGAGCTAGAAACAAGAAACAAGTTACAAATCAGAATAAATGGTGACCATTTACTACTTAACAAATTACCAAACACCCGAGGACCTGACTGCACACACGTTATTAGCTCATGGGAAATATAAAATAAAAATGCACTGGCTTCAGTACTGTGAGCAAAGCGTTGCTGTGTGTTTTCCTCTGTCATCTCTGGTTCTTCCCAGGTGGCAATGCCCTCTCATCACACTCTGTCCCAAGAGGCCCTATGGACTGCTTGTCCTCGCAGACCATTTCCCACAGCCCAGCAGGCACCAGCAGTCTGCACACCAGAGCTTCATAACTCTGGGTCTAGAAGCAGCATGGAATTGCCAATGAAATTAGTTAAAGTAATTTCAAAAAGCCACATGGTGAAAGAAGCCCTATCAAAACATTAAATCCTTTCTAGCTACAACCCAAGAGCTGTATCTTAAAAAAGCGAAAAAAGCGAGGAAACACAGCATCATCTAGTAAGAGTTAGTAGCTCTTAGGATCTACTGCTTTGGAAAACTTCATGGAAAAACCAAAAAACTAGACCAAGGTGAGATACATTATGAAGAAAAAAGAGAAAGGAATTACCAATAAAAGAATCTTTACTTACAGACAGAGGCAACATACAAAGATAGCAGCAGGCAGGGATGTTGAACTAGTTTTTTTCCTAGGATGTTTTAAAGACTTATGAATTAGAGGCATGTACAGTGGTAAAGACATGTAAGGTATTCCATGAAGGCATCAAATTATTAATCAGCTAAGAATGTGTACATTACATTAAACTTCCATCGTCCTGTATGCATCCACTCTGTTCTCATTATCCTCTATGCTCTGAAATGTACGGTTACGTTAATCTCTGATGCTGTAAACATTCCTGGTTGTAATTAGTAACTGCTGTGACATTCAGACTGCAGTTCTACAAGCAATGAAGTTCTCCCAGGGTTTAATAGGCAAACGTTTTGTAATTTTATGTTGTGCTTGTGAAACTCTTTGGGAAACTTTGTATGTTGGAATACAATCTCTCCTCCGTCTTCTTTCTGCATGCAGTACCTCTGTTTACAGAATGTTTTACAATTCTCTTTTCTGTGCACTCCCAGATTTCTGCCATTGACTTTCCCAAGTCCCTCTTCATCAGAGAATCCTTTTGACTATGAGGGACAGCTGAAAACTCAAGCTTCTCACTGAACGTGCAGACAATCTGAAACTCTGTAAAGACTTATCTAAAGTGTAACCAGAAATATAAAGAAACCATTGCTCTAAATTCAAGTGTTGATTTTGAAGCTCAAATGACAACAGTTTGAATGCAACATGGGTGATTTCATAATTACATGGTATAAGAAAACCAATTAATGAAACTCTTATGAACGAAACTATTCCAGGATTCCAGTTATCCTTCCTGTGACAATAGAGCTACTAAATTCTGTTCGAATCCCAATATATCTTTGCTTTCCTCTGGCAATATCTGCAGGAAGCCTGTATATTTTTACTACTTAAAAAAAAAAAATAGTACGGCACACATTTGTTTCATTTCCAATTCAAAGCAAAAATTTGTTTGATTCTGTTTATTTTACTTTCCATTTGAGAGAGAAAATAAATAGTTGTGGGTTTTAATTTTTTTTTTAATTAATTACCTGAATCTCCTAGGGAAAACTAAAATAAACTAGAACACTCATGAAAAACCTATCATTTGATTGTCAGAATCTATGTTTACAATTACAAAGTGTAGTTGTAATTTATGGAGGAATATACAAAACAATATAAATATTACATTTATACTTAAAAAATAGGTCAAAAAGCATTTGTCAAGTATAGCCTGAAAAAGGAATAATATGAATTCATGTCAGCTATAACAACTGTTCCAAAAATACACAAGATACTGCTTAAGGCTGTAAAATGCACAACATAATTCTGTATCTTTCTTATCAGTCAGCTAACTTGAAATATAATTCATATTTCAGTGTGGGGTAGGAAGCGGGGATAGGGAGAAGGCAGTGAAATTCTGACTTATTCATGTCTTAAGTGATTTTTGTTTTTAACTAGGAAGTTTTGAGATTAAAAGAAAAATTAGAAATGCTAAGTTTCCTTTGTTTAGAACGCGGGGAGCTTTGATTCACTAAACCCCTAATCCAAAAAAAGTAAAATACTACTAAGATGTAGAGTAGTACAGTCAGAGATCACTAGGGAGCTCTCGTAAAGAAATCTTTTAAAACTAAGAGAGAAGAGCAAACAAAAATTTCAAAAATAAGTTATCAAACACCCTTCATCAAGAGCTGAAGCATAAGATCAGCACTTTGGAGGTCCCCTGTTTCATCTCTCCTGTCACCTCTGCACTAACAAAGCCAGCAGCACCACATCCATATTCATCACAGCCTCTTGCTCTGCACCAGGCAACTTCACTCACATTCTCCATACTGAAATCAAAGACAAATTCCCAGATTTTATACTCATTTAGAGAATAAAAGAAACTCTTTAGGAGGCATTCTAGGCAGTTCCCAGTTACTGTGCTGATGAGGCTTGTGAAATAATTCAGATTCATCATCGCAGATTATATCGCATACAAACATGGTTGAAGATGTAAAAGGCCAAAACCTCTCCTCCTCTCCACTGGTCTTGCTGGGATTTTCTCAGATCACTCTGCCTCCCTCACACAGAACATTGTATCCTGGGATTATGCCTAAGACCAGACACAAAAACTGAGACTATCACTATCCAGCTATCAATTTTGAAAAACTATTAATTCATTAAGTCTGTGTCATTCAATTTACATCTATACTTGATACCCTAAATAACCTTTGTAAACACTGTAAACCAGTACCAGAACCTGGAGAGTCTCACAGGAGCTGTGTTTGAAGACCTTCTGAGCAATGTGTTGCTCAGTCCTGGCTAAGCCACCCCTCCAAGGCTGCAGCTACAAGAGGCAAAGCTCTGTTGCAATGCTGGCTCTGGTCAGCTACTCCTGGTTGTTAAAATTCTCTCCCAAGTGGAGGGCAATGGAGAGCCAACTCATTATTTAAGTTCTTGTGATTTTTCAGGCTATAATTGCAACGTTTAAAACACTTGGTTTTGAAGCTACTGATGCTGAAAAATCATTGACTTTGCATGCAATAAGTGCAAAACAGAAATTACATGTTGTATTAGTGATGACATAGCTTAACATCCAATATCAGAACATTAGGTCCCCTGGGTTCAGACTTTTCTTTTAATTTAATATTCTTTCCATGCTTGCACAGCCAAAGAGCTTGTTGACAACTGCTTTAATAAAATTACCCAGATACAGACTCTGCCTGTAGTACAATTCCATGAAAACAGGAGCTAATAATGGAAACACTGGCACAAGTTGAACTATTGGTCATAAACAGAAGTGTAATCACTCCATGTCCGTATCAGAAATGCTGTAGATCCATGTAATAGCTCTTAACACCTTAGGACACACATTTCACGTCCCAGTATGACTTCTTTAACTGTTTGCCCTTCACTGCTTTCCCCAGCCTGCCTCCTTACCCCCACAAAAGACAAGATCCACAACAAAAACAACCAACACCAAGAAATAGGTACAGCACAGCCCTAAAACCAGGGATCTGTAGACCGTTTGCAAGGAGGTATTTACCCATCAGAAAAGCAGATCCAAACCAGAGACACTCAATTTACATGACCAGCTCAGAGCTCAGAGAAACCAAATATTCAGATGTCAGGCAAAGGAGCTGTGGTCTTTGAAAAACAGCCCAAATTGGATTTAAAAGAGTAAACAGAGAGATTTAATTATTGAAATGTGAACATGGATCTGACTGGTTGCAGATAAAGGAAGCAACACTGCAAAAAGTTGTTCACAAAAATCAACCTCTCTGCACAAAGTCTGGTTTCTCCAGGACTGATTCCTGCAGTTGTGAGACATCACTTTATTCCCCACACACCAGTTGCTTTTCTCAAAGCAAACATTAACTTCCTGGAGAAAGAATCCATAAGAACCACACGTCATGGGCCTGAACTACAGCCTGAACACTGTTCCAGCCTGGCAACAGAGTGATTCTCAGCAAGAAAGAGGTTGGAGTCCAGAGCTTATTCTAATCAGGTTAACTAAGCCCCTATGCTGAGCATCTCTTTTGATACTCCATGGAAATTTTCCTTCACTTTTCAGTTTACAGACATTTCAGAGATGAAACTGAGAGCCCTTATATCATATCTTACCAAGGTAAATCAATTACCACTCAAACTTTTAAATTTAAAAATTAAATTTTTTAATGTAAAAATAGAAAGAAAATACACTTTGGTAGAGTTTCTCTTCCATGTTAAATTGCCTTCTCTAAAGAGGACTGGTCAATAATTATCCTCAAATTCCTAATTCCATATAATAAATAAAACTCCTAGAATCAATTAGCTACCTGAGATCCACTTCAAACGTTGTATTTATAAAAAATTGCACCTTCCATATTTACAGAAATAGAACAGAGAAAAAACATGACATCCTTTGAATTTACAGGAGAAATAAGAAAGGAAGATTCTAATTTTATCCTGCATGCCAACATACAGCTGCAGGTTTGTAGTTGTAGAACCTGGCAAACAGGTCTGTCACTGCAAGCCCGAGGTCTGTGACCATGTCTCCTTATGTTGCCTAGACAGAGCTGTGCTCTGTGATGTACATTTGTGACTTGCTCATGGAAAATGGAGAGTTCAGAGGCAAAAGGACTGACTGAACTGCCAGCTGGCAGGAGAGCAGTGGGCTTTTTTCTGGTACCATGCCAAATGAAGAAGATTTGCAAGCATCTGGCCAGTTGGATCCATCCCACAGTAATTATGGTGCCTCATCTTCCACCCATGACTTGAAGGAAACATATTCATTGCACTGGGAGGCTTTGAACTCTAATCCTCCTGGAGTCACAGGACCTACATCAACTCTAACAGGGCAAGGATTTTATCACCGATCCTCTGCAATACAGTACTTGATAGAATTTACTGCATAAACCCCTCTAAACCAGAGTATAATTATTAGACAGACAAAATACAGGAGCAGATATTTGTTTTCAGAAACACCATAACTAATACAAGCTCTGCTGGCTGCATGTATTTTTTAATACTACTAAGCTGAGTTAAAACAGGCACCCATGCTCTGAACATCCTTGGATTTTCCAAGCCAGCTGATACATGAGGAGTGCAGTGGGAATTAAAATATTATGTCAATCACACAGAGAAAAGTCAAAATCAGCTTCAGTTTCCTGGAGTCAATGGTAAAAAAAAAGGAATATGCTCCCCAAGAGTTCATCTTTCCTTGATTAAATCTCCTTATCATTCCATTAATGATGAATCTTAAATCTTGTTTACTCACTTTCTGATATTTTACCTAGAAGAAGTGCTAGAGAATTTTACATAACACAATTAGTGAAACATTTTTTCCTAAGACTAATACCAAAACCTGATACTAAAAACTAATACTAATTGGTTCTGGCTAACTTGGTGGTATTCCTAATGCGTGAAGTATATGGAAAAGAAGGGTAATTACAAACAGGATTTTGAGAACTCACTAAAATCCACACAAATCAACAATCAAAATGACAGTCACTAGTTATAGTAAAGATTAAGAGTTTTATGATAGGTTATGATAGGAAAACCCATCAGGCTAGTAGATCAGCTTTCAAATAATTTATCTTTATCCTAAACCTAAGCTCCAATATAATTTATTTTTATTTTGCATTTTTTTTTCTGTTTTCTCCAAAGCCAGGCTATTACATTGCCAACTGGCCAATAGCTCATTCACAGACTTCTTATTGATTTCTCTTTAAGCAGCTACCTTCTAAGAATGAAAATAATAGATTTTTTCTTCCTTATCTCTGACCTGGTAAAAAAATCCCTTGGAATAGTCGTTAGTGGAATACAACAGGAATAACTAAATAAAACTTTAGTCAAGATGAAAAGTACTTAGAAGTGCACCTGCAATTGGTGAAGAGAATGAAGAAAAGCTTCAACAATCAGAACCTTCTCTCCATCAAAGAACTCTATTATCTCTGTTAAGTCCTTTTTTGGAGAGGGGAAACTATATTAGAAAAACCAACCAAAACAAATTTCAGCTGCGGCTTTACTCATTACCTCTGCTTTAATTTGCTCTCCCATCTGTGGGTGGCAATTAGCTCTCCATCACAGAGGA
The DNA here is from genome assembly GCA_013400495.1 of Nicator chloris. Taxonomy (NCBI): domain Eukaryota; kingdom Metazoa; phylum Chordata; class Aves; order Passeriformes; family Pycnonotidae; genus Nicator; species Nicator chloris. The sequence continues at coordinate 101,654 of WAAE01005811.1, forward strand.
ATGTGAACTTGTCCCCATCCCCAGGAGAATACAAATTTCTTCTTCCTGGCAAATGCCTGCCATATTCTATAGCAACATGCTGCCACACAACTGAGGCAATCAATTACCCTTTGTAAACAGTATCTAAATCTTACTAAATCTTACAGGGTTTTTTCTTACCAAAAAA
>WAAE01005814.1:0-22737 GCA_013400495.1 Nicator chloris
CTAAACTACTCTATGATTCTATATAAAGTCTTATAATTATACAATAATGCAGGCTACTCTAAGAACTGAAAAATAATTGCAAGTTCTCCGGGTTGCGATTAGTCATACAAAAAGTCACATGTGGAGAGATGCTGCTTGTCTTCCTACTGCTTGTTCCTGTCATTGCTTTTTCTAAGGAAATGTCACACAGATGGAATCAGAAACGCTTTCTTCTGCAGAAGATCAAACTGTGACTACATTGCAAATATCTGATGAGAATATTAACCTTACATATATTCTCTCTAATATGCACTACTGCATGTGTGTGTGAAGGAAAAGAGCAGTAGGTCTATGAAGAAGTGAAAAGGAACTGCCTGATAGACCACCTATGTATTAAAATGTCAAGAATGACAAAAAAAATCAACTCTGTTATAGTTCAAATGTATTATGTTACTTGTCTTATGCCACAATTTGCCCGTACTTAAAACTGACTGTAAGTTCAGGCTTAATATTTTGCTTCTGAAATATTGGGTAAAAGGCTAAACTCAGACTGTCAAAAGAAAAAGAGCCTCAAGGTAAAGAAAAGAAGGTTGTATAGAATAATCAAAACATGGAAAAATAATGGAAATTCAGTTTCTTTCTGAATGTTACATCTTCTACAGTTACATTTTAATTTCTAAGAGAGAAGTAAGTATTTTGTAAGAATAAGGTAAACAAGTTCTTGGAGAACTGTAAGGCCAAATGAAAATTTTATATATTTTTTTAGTCGGATCTAATTCCTCAACAAGTGTTGCTAATTTACTGCAAATTAGTAGGTATTAAACTGATACCCCACTTCTGAGAATTTGTGCTTGAAAGCCTGTCTCCTAGTGTAGTAAAAAAGTCTAACCTCCTCACCCAGCTCCTGCTAATTACACTGTCAGTCATTCATTCAGTGATGATGATGCTTTGAAAGTTTATGTTTGCCTTTATCATGGGGGCATAAAGGATGAAAAGGTCATTGACATACAGCAGTAAGTGTCTGAAAACCATTTAATGAGGTAGTCTGTATAAAAATTAGTTTTTTACTTTGAAATGTACAACGTATAGAGTTTAGAGGACACATACCAAAGTGATCTTTAGTTCTCATAATGCAGATCCTCAAGTTAATTCATTAAAAATGCCAAAATGTCTGTCTTATGAAACAGAAATAAAGTCTTAAGAATAAAAACCATGCTTAGATACCTTCAAGAAAAAGATGGACATCTCATTAATGGCTAGTCTTGAAATTAAGGAGTTAATTACTTACATGAAATTTTCCAACTTCCTCAAGAGAAGAAGATGGAACTGGGAAATATATATCTTATGCATCCAACTGTTTCAATATACATCATTGGGCCATAGGTAACTTTGTCCTTTAAGCAGGAACATTATGAGCAATAAGGGATGAGACACAGGTAGGACAGACTGGGAACTTGAAAACCTTGTGGTTTAAACCCAACTGGCAACTAAAACCACAAGGCAGCTCGTTCACTCCCTCCATGAGGGCTGAAGAAGAGAATTAGAAGAGGAAAATGTAACAGAACTTGTGGTGTGAGATAAAGACAGTGTAATAGGGAAGGGAAGGAAAAGCAAAACAGAGCAAAGCAAAACAAAGCAAAACAAAGCAAAACAAAGCAAAGCAAAACACAACAAAGCAAAGAATTAATTCACTGTCACATGGGCAGGCAGGTGTTCAAGCAACTCCACAAAAGCAGATTTCTGCCACATGCATCAATGACTTGGGAATACAAAAAACATTGTGACTGTGATGAAAGATAATTGGGTCTTTGAGTGAAGCCCCCTTCCTCACACAACCTCCCTCTCTCTTTCCACTTTCTCTGATGGGCAATATGAATTGTTCTAAACAAGCCAGGTGGGAATTGCAAGCACTATCTGGACGCTCACATGATTGATAAATTCCAGTGATGTAGGAGCTGTGATGCTTGCGATTGACTTTGTTACACATTGTCCTGCAAAAGGGTATGAAAAACTGCTGGACACTGGACCAACTAGGCAACTCGACCAACTGGGCAAACTGTTCTCCAAACAGTTGTCCCAGGCCACTTCTGGGTGGACCCCCTCCTTAGCAGAAACATTTGCAGCGTACGTCCTGCCTAAAGCCAGGGAGAACTCACTTTGGAATGGGTGAGTTAAAGCATTAAGAAATAGTCAGATAAGGAAAGAAAATCATAAATTAATGCAAACAAAATGCTTTGTTTGTTTGTAATTGGGCATTCTATAAGGCCAGAATCTGTAAATCTGTGGGTTTCTAGCTGAACCTTCTTATATTATGACCCTTTAGACCTGCTTATATTATATAATACATTGACAATATTTAAATACTGTATTAGCGATAAATCCAATCAACCACAGTAAAAGATGGAAAATGAAAGTACGGGATATGTAAAGTGCTTGTAGCACATCTAACTGCTGCTTATAAAATTGCTAAAGGCTTGCCAAAGGAAAGGCCAAGACAGAAATTAAGAAAAAAGGGATTAATTGAAAGAAACATATTGATTCAATAAGAAAATTGAGTCAATTGAAAGGTAGAATAAAGAAGTTAAAAGAAAATATAGAATTTATAATAGCACATTCAGAGTCTTCAAAATTTCAAGCTAAAACATTGATATTCTTCTCTGAAGACTGGGACAGAGACAATTGGAATAACACTGAGAACACAGAGGAAGAATCAGAACAGGAGGAAAAGACCCTAACCAGACCTATAATTAAAACAGAGACCATTGCAGTTATGGGTGATAGAGCAAAGAAAATACTTTGAAAATCTATTCCTTATACACCATGGGAGCTTGCAAAACTCCAAGAAGATAGCTCTATAAATTGTTGTACCAATGAGTCACTCGTCCTCCTGGCTTTGGTATTGTTTGTCCAAAGTCCCCAGCCAAAGTGCCAGAGTTCACTGGAATTCATCCAGCCAAGAGCTTTTGCTTAGGGTGACCCATTTATCCAGGCAAGACACTAAAGCTGTCCTATCTGGGTGGCAAAACATTGTCCTGCACAGTTATCCAGTGCACAGTGCCAATTCACGCACCGGGGTGAGGCATTTCTAATTTTATTTTATATTGTACAAAGCAGGGAGCTGAATAATAACTCACAATAGTGTAGCTCCCCAATCATAAAAACTTTACATTATTTATAAATTTTAACATAGGCATCAGCATTCACTGGTTAAAAATTGCTTAACTTTTTCATTAATTCATACTCAACCTCCTATTTGCTAGTTACGTCTCTTGCTTCTCATCCTAATTAATCTACATGCACAATTGTCTCCATTAGAGTCAGTGCTCCATTTTGAATAGGTGGCCAATGGGTGGTCATAATCTTCCACTGCTGGAATTTTAACTTTATCCCAGTTACTGCCCAGTAACTTTATTTCATAAAGCCAGTTGTTAGATTTGTATATAAATTATATCCTTTAATCAGATCAGACAACTGTGGTATGACAGACTAGCTGGGATTACTATAAAAATATTTATCTGTGCTTCAATGTGTTGACTAAACTTGTGCTTGTTTTTAAGAATCTGAAATTTTTAAGGATAATGTTAAACTGATAAAAAGCCCTACAAAATAAGTTATTGGTGATCTAGCTATATAAATGAAAAATTTAAGCCTGATTTTTTCCCATAAAGGGCTTGATTTCTTTTTTCCTGTACTCAGACAGGAAGTTACTTGATGCAGAGAACCACTGAGATTTCTAGAGAATATAAGTATCTAAGTATACATCCAAGGATTGTTAGAACAGGATAGTGACACAGAGGTCAAGAAGTGTTTGTCTCAGGAAAAGCGAGTGAAAATAAGTTCAATTAACCCCCCCAGAAACTGAGTTTACTATTTTGTAAAGGTATTAGGTGAAAAGGCTCTTCTCAGAATTGTTTTGTCATGGGTTTGGAAGTAAAAGTCATTTCTAATATGGAACAAAATGGTATTAACTTATTCCACAGTGTTGTTCTTTGATTTTGTTGAAGCTTTAAAAATTCTTTGAACTCCTCCAAGAAAAAACACTATATATGTGTAAAGGATTACCACTGGATTAGCACACAGCAGTCAGTTATAGGAAATAATTAGCATACCAGTGTAGAAACTTTTACAAGTCTTATTTTTTTTCTTTTTCCAATGTTTAACTGTTAAGACTCCCATTCTTCAAATGGTGAAAAATTAACTAGGAGTGAATTTTAAGGCAACAGCTACATATGGAAGTGGTACTTGTTTCTTTTTGTCAAATTTGAGACATTTTTAGAAAGAAGTTTTATTTTTATAATACACATGCTTCTGTATGCTTCTGACAACTTGACTTAGAAGCTGATACTCACTGCAGTACTGATCCTGACTGGATGCCACTGCAGCAGAATTAAAAATGAAGAAAAAGAAAGAAAGCAAACAAAGTTATTTAGCTTTTCAAACAAAGCTCTAAGGACCATGAGCAGAACACAGCCGGGGAGTATAAAAAACAGGACGGAAGTTTTTCTGAAAAACTGAGCAGTGGGACAAGAATAAAGTGGCTGATCAAGAAATCAATTTCTCATACAGCACCAATCAGTTAGCAGTAACTTATACAAGAAAGGTGATGAAGAAAGAAAAGGTGAAAAAACCTAAAATGTCAGTCAAACTATATGGAGGTAAGAAGTTTTCAATAGAAAGAACAGGAAATTCACAAATGAAGAGAAGGTAGCATAAAAGCAAAGATAGTCTTAATTATTTTTCTGAATACAACAGGGTAGGAAATCTTAATAACCTTCTAACCTTGATAGTAATGAAGGCAAAATGAATCTGAGGATGTACACCATAGAACTGGAAGCAGACACACTGACAACACAAATTCTGATTCACAGAAATATTTATAAACCAAGGAAAAAATGTTTTGCATTTTTTTCAAAGGAACCTAAAACACAAATGAACATGGATTCTGATCATGTTAATTTCAAGGCAAAGAGAAAGGTCAAAAAGAGCCACTGAACTGCAAATCTGAGCATATGACAGAAATCACTGCAGGCAGGTAACACAACATGGTTCAGTGGTTGTCACGTAAACTGAAGTTTCTGACAGAGATTTTTGGATAGTCTGAGTTTAAAGCAGCAAAACTCATTGGAAAGCTTACAGGTTACTGTCAGGAGAAATGTCTGTGTAAAGACCTATGGGGGATGAAGACATCCCCCAAAGTCAATGTCACAATTCCCTCTGATATTCACCACACAAAACATTGCAAAACAACCAAGGTAACAATAGTAAAATGGGAAGACAGGTGGCTGTGTTATTAGAAAATGTACTGCTTCCTCTCCTTAATTTTAGCAATTAAAATAAAGACTCCTAATTTATTTGCTGTAGAAATCAATTATGTTGCCTTCTCGAGGCCCTTGATACTGTTTGTACAGCAATGTACCAGGGCCACCAGGATGTGGGCCTGCTCTTTTAGGAGCTCTCACGGTCTGGCAGTTTGACTATGTGTGGCCCTGTTGCTTACCTTTTTACACCCTCTGGCACAGTCTTTCTTGTGATTTCTATTTCATAAGCTAAAAGGAAATGCTGAAAAAAAAATTCTTCTCTGTTTTAGCAAAGCCTTTATTGAGTCTTTTGTTGAATAATGTTGCAATCTCAGGAAAAAGTACATCTCAGTCACAGGTAACATCCATTTGTCACTTTCTGGATGGCTAAAATGCGAGCTTCATAATCTTATCAAGCACTAGCCAAGATAAAGAATATAAATTTCTTTTGATGTGAGTTTCATCAAGAAGAAAAAGGTTCATCCTGTACATTCAAGGGCGCTTATCAGTCTGTCAACCTCACTGCTTCTTCAGCACAGTTTTGCATAGAATTAGACATTGTAAGAGATGCAACCACACAACAGTTGAAATATTATTTCAAGTGCACTGAAAAGCTAAGTTGGAAGTTTTTTTGCTCACGTTTTGGCTGGGGTAGAGGTAATTTTTTCCATAGTCACTGGTTAGTGTGAGGCTGTGCTTTGGATTTGTACTGGAAACAACATTTATATGCAAGGATGTTTTCAATAATGCTGAGATGCATTTTACACACAGTCAAAATCTTTTCTGTTGCTCACACCACCCCATTAGCAAGTTTGCTATGGGTGCCTGAAAACTGGGAGGGGACACACCTGGGATATCTGACCCCAACTGATCAAAGAGATATTCTATACCATATGATGTTCAGTGTAAAAAGCTGGGGGAAGAAGAAGCAGGGGGGAGTGTGGGATGTGGGGGTGGGAGGACATTCAGAGTGATGGTGTTTATCTTCCCAAGTCACTGTTATGTGTGGTGGAGCCCTATCTTCCTGGACATGACTGAACACTTGCCTGCTCATTGGAAAATAAGTAAATTAATTCTCTGGTTTGTTTGCTTATATGCATGGATTTTGCTTTCCTTATTAAACTCTCTTTATCTAAACCCATAAGTTTTCTCACTATTGATCTTCTGATTCTCTCCTGAGCCCCCCTGTGTGTGAGTAAACAAATGGCTGTGTGTTTCTTGATCCTCCTGACATTATACCAGGACAGCCCACTGGGCACCTAACATGGGACCCAAAAAGTTTGAGATAATGACAGGTTTGACTGGAATGTGCCAAGTTGAATTCCTAGCTGTTGTCAGTACCTTTTAGCTGTTAACCAGCAGGTCCCTGTGCTTGCCATGGGGCTCACTTGCCATCCTGTATATAAGAGTCCAGTGCTTTTTAGAGGCTGCCTCTCGCTTTTGCTGGTCACCGTAGTGCTGTGCTGCTGAGCGCTCTGCTGCTGAGCTCCGTGCTCTGCTGTGGCCAGGAACGCTTGGGTAACAGCACGGAGATGTGCCTGGGCTGGCAGATGGCCAGGGCATGGGTGTGGTTTCTATGCTGCTGTACTGAGCAGGCTGGAACTTCCAGTCAAACGGACAATGACCTGTGGATGAGTTCATGTGGGAGCTGGACAGCAAAACGTTTGTGGCTGTGAATAAGTCGACAGGACAGCAGTTGCATCTTGACGTGTCTGTGGCCATGGTAATGTCTGTGCTGCAGCAGGTTTACCTCTGATGGGATTTTGGCCCAAACATAAGTCTCCACTGGAGAAGGTACTCCTGAAAGCATCAGTGTCTGTGTATAAGTTCATACGGCATGTGCACCTTGAAGCACCCATGGTTGTGCATGAGATGGTGCTGCAGCACCTCAAAGTGTGTGGCCATGGATAAGCCCATGACAGAGCATGTATTGTCCTTGCATCAATGTGCAGTGTTCTGCTTTTTCTTGAGCTGAAGGTCTGCAACACATTTTGCAATGAAAACAAACACTTTTTATATCCTGAAGTACTTCAAAAACAAGACAAAAAAGATCTTATCAGCAAGTGTACTGAATAAAAGCCGCTTCAAAAAGTGAAGATCAGCTATTCAGAATAAAATTCAACCTGGCAAATCTATCGTTAGAGTTGACTAGCTTGAGAATGGAATCTATCTGCCAATTCCCTGCTCTAATGATAGTAATCACTGAACACCTGATCATGTCGTTGTCATCCATTAAGACAATGGTTTTTTCTGGGGCAGAGCATGACTACAGGTTCTAATACTATTGTAGGGAGCAATTCAAAAGAATTAATATTTTCAGTATTTGTTGTTAAAATAAGATTACTTTATTCACAATTAGCTAACTTAAAAAGTATTCTAGTTTTTTTTATCTGATTTTGGGTTTTTTAAGCCATTGAGGTCTAAATTCTCTCCAAGTAATTCAATAGTCTCTCAAAAATCAGTCACTCCTGGAAAAACTATATTAGTTATCTACTTTGTAAAGATTTTACTTCTGATAGTGATTCTATATGTTGCAGATGAAACACATTTCAGTGTTAGGAATATTCCACTGGATGCCAATCTACTTATATTTACTTTAGCGACAAATCCTGTGCTTTCTTCTCAAACGTACGAGCATAATAAAGATAGCAATTGTTTCTACATCTAATTTCCTATGTTGTGTTTTCAACTTTTAAGTAAGGGGTAGTAAAATATCCATAACATATCCATAACATTCCAATATTGCTTGAATAGCTTATAGAAAAAAAAAAACATATAATTGAACATTTTACCAGTTACGTATAAAATTCACTAATGCTGGAACAGCAACATTATTTCAGTGATTTCACTCACTTCCTAGTGTGCTTATGATTGGATTTTATTACATACCAAACTTTACATCCAGTAGAACCAGTGTATCTTCATTTCTTTGTAACCTTTGTCTGTCCACCATTAACTTTTATTGCACATCAAAGTCCATTTGCAACTATATGTATCGTTGCCAGAAGGCAATTCTTCTCTCAAGTTGTCTTTAAAACACTGCTTCATTTCTTTTGACATAGATTTTCTTTCAACTTTTTCCTTCACTTCACTCCAGTAATATTGCCTGGGACCAGGAGATCCTGACACCTAACCATTTTTGTTCATTAGGATGGTTTTCAATAGTATTGGAAGTCCCTTTTGTGTTTCCCATGTATATCACAATGATCTTAATTCTAGCCTTTCCTCCTCTACTTGCCTTTGATTTTAATATTGTTGCATTACAATACAGTTTGAGATGTGTAAAGCATATATCAGTGTGAATGTACTGCTGTGTGATGTGATACGTGTTATATTGTTTCTGCCTTGATTTTAGGGACTTATATGATTTTTCTGGCATAGTATATCGCCTAAAATTTTTCTCCATCTCTTGAACAGTGCTAAAATGCTTAGTCACGGCTTTGAGGACAGATGTATTACTGTAAATTCAGAAAAGATTGGGAGTCAAACAGCTCTCTGTAGGAGTATGGTTTTAAGAATTTACAGTCTTAAGAATAGATCTAATTGCCTGGAATCAAGAGATTATGGAAATCTATAAAACCTGCAGATAAACTGAAAAATTTATGTACCAGGAGCTAAGTATATGATTTGTAGAATAGGGGTGTTAGTGAAGTTGACTTTGCATTTTAAATATACGTATACATACATACACATACATACATACACATACATACATACATATATATAAAATACTTCTGGCACTAGAACTCAGTAATTTCCCCAAAATAAAAAATTCTCTTCTGCCTAACCTGTTAACTCTTTTACCTTGGAATCTGTGTTAATGAATACATTTCGTCAGGGAACACTTAAAAAGCATTGAAATTATTTATTTTTTTATACTGCTCCATAGATTTGATAATTTATAGGGGATGACAAGACTACATAATTTCTTTGCAATTATTTCATTAAAAGAAACAATTTTTTTACTACGTGTTTACAGATGATTTATTAATCTGTATAAATAACCTGTCTTGGAATCCACGGAGTTGTGTTTGTTTGGAATAGGTACATTCTCAGTCTTCAGGGCTACTTCAAGTTTACATCATTGTAGCCTGTGCAAAATGGCAACAAAGCCCACAACATAATGGAATAGTGGAATAGCTTTTTACTAATTTAGCTTGATAGCTTAGAAGGTTTGTTGCTAACAAAAACATACACTAAATACTAAAACATATACAATACTAAGTTGTATTTCCCTTACTCTTAAGTATGTCAAGTAAATCATCTGAACCTCCTACGAAGACATAAAATTTATAATGTATAATTATGGATTAAATAATAGTCAGTAAAATAACTATTTTCAGCAGGTGGAAGAATAGAAATAAGCTGAATGGTTGTTGTTAATATCTTTAATGTGAATAAAACAAACATTTTAACTAGCAGTTAAATGTTAGTTTTTCTCACAAATACTATGTTAACAAGGTATGTGAGAGTGGATAAACTCTGCCAGCAGAGAAAGAGAATGGTGCAAAGAGGGAAGATGTTACCAGCTCACTGCCTAAACACCCCATTTATAAAAGAACATTTTAGCCCTTTGAAACCTATGAACCTGTCTGTACATGGTTAAAAATCCCTGAGGTTCATGTATGTGTTCTGATTTGTTTGAACACAAGTATGATTGAAAATGAAAACTATCAAGTAGAAATACTGTATAATTACTATGAGTGTCTGTGGAGTTAAGGAGCCAGGTCTCCAGCAATGAGATTTTGAGATGGTGTAAAAAGGACAGAGCATCTAAAGGCATCAGAATAACACTATGATTTTTGGAGGTTCCTAATGTCTCTCAGATATTATAATTTATGTGTAAATTATAGTGAATTTAAAGTGTAGGACTTGAACTTCCCATTCGGAAAGTTTTGTTTTTTTTATAATAAAGGAAGAGTCCTTAAGACTAATAAGTTGTGCTGGGACCTGACAGCATATCCAAACCAGTGGAAACAGTTCTTTGCCAGCTGGCAAGATGTCTTGTGTGAGCTTTAAACTAGGATTGATGGGAGAAGGGTATGATATCAGAACTGGGAAGGTATGGGATATAACATGACACTGTTTGAGGGCAGCAGTAATAATTCAGACTGCTCCAGGGAGCACTGAAGGTTTAGGTTTTACACACATTTCACACCTGAAATGTGTGTAGATCAATCCATGCAGTCTGAGAAACAAGCAGGATGAACTGGAAGCACTGATCATTTTCCTATTTTGTCATTAGTATCAGTGAGACTTGGTGGAATGAGTCCCATGACTGGAGTGCTGGGAGGCTACAGGTAGATCGGGTGGGATAGGCTGTGCAGGCAATGTGCAAATATTGCTCTAAATGTAAAGGAGAGGCTTGACCCTAAAGCCCTTTACAATTAGGGAAAAAAACTCTTGGTGAAGATCGGAGGGATGGAAAACAAAGGTGTCTCTCTGGGTGTCCACTGCCAATAACTACACCAGGAGGTGAATACAGTGGAATTACTCTGTAGGCAATTAGGAAAAAAAACCCCTCTGGATTTGTAGCCTTTGTCCTCATGGGAGATTTCAACTTTCCAGATATCAACTGGAAATACCATACTGCTCTGACAAGCAGCTCTGGGAAATTCTCAAATGTTTGAAGGTAATTTCCTGTCACAAGTACAAGTGAGTCAACTGTGAAAAGTGCTCTCCTACATTGTTTTTTATAAATACAAAAGGACTCAGGAGAGATATGTGATATATTGTCCACAGTGATCAGGAAATCGTTGAGTTTAAAACTTTTGGTTAAATATAAAAGGGTAAGCAGAATTGTTACTTTGAGTTTCAAGGGAGGGAATTTTAAGCTGTTCCAGTACTTAGCAGTGTCTTTTGGGAATCTGCTTTTGAGGGTTTAAGGATCAATGAGTACTGCTCTGTTTTGAAGAAACATAATTTAAAAACAAAGGAGCGGATTTTAAACTTGTGACATAATGAGATGGACATCCCATTGTGTCACAGATCAAGCAAGAGGGAGCCAAAGACTAGGTTGGCTCAACAGGGAATCCCTTTTGGAACTTGTAAGGAAAAAGAGATTTTATGATCTCCAGAAGCAAGATCAGACTTCACAGACCATAGAGCCCTCATTCTCATATGCAGGGGGAAAATATGAAAGACCTATATCTCAACTAGACCTGACACTGGCTAGTAGTGTGTCAAATAACAAGAAGAAATTTTTCAAACATGTTAGCAGCAGCAGGAGGCCCAAGGAAAACATTGGAAGTATATTTGATGAAGACAGTCACTTGCCAAATAGGAATTCAGAAAAAGTGGACATATTTAATCCTTTTTCTCCCCTCAATCTTTAATAATGCTGATACACATTGGCTGCCCTGTTTCCTGAAATAGCAGACCACAACTGCTGGAACAGTGATTTTCTGTTTGTGGATATTAGGTAGGATATCTGCTAGGTAGGGTTTATGCTAAGTCAAGGTCTTTTTCAGTTTCCCATGTTCTAAGAGTGAGGAGTGGCAGAAGATGTCACAAGGGAGCACAGCCAGGACAGCTGACCTGAACTGACCAAAGGGATATTCCAGACTACAGAATATCATGCCCTATAGATATGCACTGAGGGCAGTTGGCTCAGAGAGGCCAATTGCTGCTGGGGGATAGGCTGGGCATTTGACAGTGAGTGATGAGTTTGAGTATTTTTCTTGAGTTTTATTTATCTGTCTCTTCTTGGTATCTCCCCTTTTATTACAACTATTATTGTTATTATCATTGTTGTTATTGTTATATTTTACTTTAATATTTTTAAACTGTTTTTATCTCAACCCACAACCTGTTTCCAGTTCTCCTCCCTCTCCCACCAGGACAGAGTGAGTGGGCATCTGCATGACATATAGTTGCCAGCTGTAACCAAGCTACACTACCACCAAAGGTGGCTGCTCCCCCTAGGCATTCATGATTTTCTTGATCTCAGTTTGTTTCAAATGCAGACATGTTCAAAAATCATGATCAGACTTTGAGGATTCTTCACAAATCCCCTCTGAGTACTAAAATACCTGTGCTGGTTTTGTCAGTGATAGAATTTTCTTCATAGTAGCTAATAGGGGACTGTGTTTTAGACTTCTGCTGAAAATACAGCAATAGTTTCTTTATTGCTGAACACTGCCTAGACAGAGCCAAGGTCTTTTTTGCCCCTCCTGCTCCTCCACCACCAAATAGGGAAGACAACTAGCTGGGTGGGGAGAGAATTTGGAAAGCTGGCTTCAGATGACCAAAGAGACATTCCATACCACAATGCATCATGCTCAGCAGTAAAAAATGGGGGAAGAAGAAAGAGGGAGATTCAGAGTTAGAAGGACAAGTTCATACAGTTCTTAAAAAGTAAGACAGATAATGATTCTGCTGGTTGATTATGAAAGAAGGCTAAAGTAGAGAATCATTTGAGCAGTGTGCTAACATTGATGCTTAAGAGATTTTGATATGGTTTATTTCATGTACTTTTCCTACATGCTATGTTATTAGCCTGTTACAAACAAATAGTTCTGCGTGTTTCTTGAGGTGTACCTGTAGCTGATTTGCCCTCTCTTTGCCTTCCCTTAAAATTTTCTTAACCCTAATCCCATCTTTTTTTTCTGAGCTACTCATTTAATCAGGCAACCTCTGGGGGCAGAAGGCTATGGAATTGTTTAATTGATATGACCTGACTAGGAACATTCTCTTTTTCTAAGCAAATATAATTTTTCTTGTATGCTTTGAAATATTTTGTTTAATTTACGCAGTAAAAATATGTTAATGCAAGATCCATGCTGACACTTCTTCCGATGTCCAGTATGGGGGTTTTTTGGAGGCTTTGTATGAATACAGTCTTCTATTAAATGGTTATACAATGTATGATGTGAAAACAGAAGGAAGAAATTGAAAAATGATTTACTCATCAAAAAGGGTAATTTTTAATTATGCATGTATAGAATTACCAGCTATGTTTTTAATTTCCTTTGTTGGTAGAATATCAGTTTAGTACAAGTAGTAAACATGAAATGGCAGCAGACACTGTTTGAAGAAAGAAGTTCTTAGCATACAAATCCATAGTGTAAAGGATACAGATATTCAGAACAGATGGTCTGCCAACCATAGAAAACTGAAGCAAATGAAGAAAACAACATAAACCCAAAATTTTATTTTGCAGCTTCAGAGGATAATTTAACAGTGCATTCAGAACTTAAACCTACTCTTATAGCTCTGTTCTCATCTCTGGTGTCAAACTATCCATTCTTTAGGATTTTTTTTTCCTTTCAAAGTCTCCAAAAAGGATTTTCTGAACCTCCTTGTCTCAAGGTTAACACAAAATAAATCTTTGTACATTCACTTTCCTTAGGGTCAGACAGAATCCAGGTCCAGCTCTCTTTCCTGAAGGTTAAAGTAAAAAATAGCTTAAGACACAGCTATTTCCAGGCAATTTTCTTTCCTAAGAAACTTGTTTATTCTTTCCCAGAAGAAAACTACCTTATTTCCATATTATTTCATCTTTTTGTAAACTTTCAGTCACTCAGAAATCAGTATTCTCAGGTCTTGTTTCTAAATGGTAATTCTAATTTAATAGCATATAGTTGTGGCCTCTGTTTCCTAACCCAGTACTCTAACTGAGAGCTAGCCCTATACGAATGACAGACTGTCTAATGTGCTTTTTTTGTTTCAAAATGGGAAAATCAAGACCACATATAAAATGACCTAATTAGTCCAAAAACTCAGATTGAATTAAGCTTTTATGTGCCTGCTGTACTATAAAAGCTGTGACAATCTGTTTTCCTGTGTTTTTCAGGAAGAGTGTTTTTCTTTTTTCTTTAATGCTATGTAATGTAATATTTTTTGGCATAGATGACTTTTCACAGTGTAGATTTTCAGAGATAACAGTTAAACAATGGTTGAACAAAGTTTGTTTAAGAAGCACAGGTTGATGGCAGGCTATATGTACCTGTACTTGCCCAAATGAACAGTAGACAAACATATACCTACTTGATCCTTTCCAGATGCAGATGACTCATTCATTTGAACATGCAAATTATGACTTAAGCTTTTCTTGCTAAGGAAGGCAAAACCTTAAGCTCTCCTTCACTGATATAGATCTGACTCAAAATTCTGGATCTGGTCTCAGCAGACGTCTGAAACTTACACACAGATCTTTGCAGCTCAACATTGTCTTCAGAAAAGCTTTTAACTACAGAGCACGTGGAATGCTGTGATGATTTAGGTTGCTGCCATTTTTCTTTGGCAGATAAATAAAAATGGGAGTATTCTCTGATGTCTTCCAGACAAAGTAAGTTGGTTTCATTTAACTGTCTGGTGAAGAAAGTTGAACCAAACTGAAATTACCTGTTTTCATGTGAAGAGAAAACATCTATCCTACTTTTACCTACTGCTCTTCTTCTTCTCCCAATTCTTAGCAGATAAAATTAATGTTTAATTTGGATTAGTACATAAGGCACAGATAATTTTTAGAATAGACATGAGTTGTTCTCTTAGGTAACACTGGTCCAATCATATTGCTAATTTGTGCAGTATTTTTCTGTATTATGTGAAGCAGCTGCAAATAGAAGGTAATTACAAAATATATAAATGACATCACCATGAACTTTCCTTTAATACTAGGAATGTTAGATTTTTTTTTATGACTACATTTTTTCTGACTCTTCTCAAAGGTTTATGGGTTAAAAACTAATCAATTTTTAAAACTCTACAGAAGTAATATAAAATTTTCTTTTCCCAACCCAGATTTTCTGACTCTTTAGCTCTGTAAGCAATCCCTAGGCTTGTTAACAATGCCTAGATAAAGAATTATAGCCACATGTATCTCAGCTCTTTTGAAGAAATGTGCTTCACCTTTGAGCTGCTGCAGCTTTCTTGGCCTCAATGAAAAGAGACAGCTCTGACCTCCATTTGCCAGGGGATGAAGGTATTCCTGGCATTTTGCTTAGAGGCAATCTACACTCTGTCACAAAAATCAAACTAAGATTTATAAGATAATGCTGAACAGACCAAAACATTGTATCTTCATTAATGGAAAGCAACAGAGGAACCGGTATACCTAGCTGCATCCTCCTGAAGAAGAAGCAGCAACAAGAAAAATTATATAAGTGGGAAAAGGGATGAATGAACAAAAGAAAAATGAAGTGCAAACAATTTGACTTTTTTCTAGTATAACTGGGGTGTGGAATGAAAAACAAACTTTGTTTTTAACCTGATCTCCTGAGGGTAGATCAAAGGAGTTTCTGCTACCTTGATGTAAGCTTAGAATTCCTACATTTATCCGTATGCTGTTTTCATGGTTCTATTTCAAATCCTTGTTGGTCAGAGTAGGAGTAGGAAAGCACAATAAAAGGATTTAAAAGTAGGTTTTAAGCAGATCACTGAATTCTCCTCTGGTGTGTATTTCTATGCTGACAGCATTTTTATAATTTCAGATTTACTTAAATCCTCTTAGGATGCTAAAGTAAATAAAGAACACTTGCCAAATTTCCCACTCATAACTATTAATAGAAATTGCACAGTTAACCAGTAGTAGCTGGAGGATTTTCTTATATTGCTTGGATATAATTTTAAAATGTACTTTATTCTCTGTGTAAAGTGTTCTCCGAAATAGATCCAGCTGTACTGTTTGTATTCTGATGAGTGCTGTCTTGCTGAAATTCACTTTTAAGCTACAGCAGCAGAAATTTATTGGAGATACACAAAACTCCAGTTCTATACCAATATAGATTCATAGTAGGATTTCAGCTTCAGATAACTTTATTTAATCTCTATTTCTTCTCCTAGCCCCTTCAGTTAAGCAAAAACTACTGCATTGACAGAAATATCTAATAGCATTATTACAGAAGAATTTCTGGCATTTTCAATTTGAGAAGCAGGTTATAGTGAAAGAAGGCTATTTATGAGTGTGAGTGACCATCGCAATCCGGCAGCTTACAATACCTGCAGCATAGTGGTCAGCTTTATGGGTATAGGACACTGGAGAACAATGGAGTGCAAGTCTTTTATGCATAATGAATAGTCCTGCAGCTTTTATATCAAGGGACAAAGGAAAGCAGGTGCATGGATAACCCTTATGAATATTTTGCATTTTATGGTGTTGCTGTCAATAAAGCAAGATTTCTCCATATCACCAGTTAGAGTTTTACTCTAGAGGTAGAGGTTCACGCATTTGCTGTCTTTAAACACACAGTATTATGTCTTACCTCAGACAGACAGACAGACAGATGGACAATCTCTTCCACATGGTGCACTTCCAAATGCTGGAATCTCCTTTTTCCTAATCTTACTAACACCTTCAAATACGACATGGGAATTGGAAAGATTTGTGTAAATTGCAATCTTGATCATTGAACTTGCTTTCTTCATCTCTGCTTCTGTCACATCTGCAAATCTACCTACTGAGAGTGTGGCCATTATTATATGTATCACCTTTTTAAATTCTGAAAGACAAAGCTTTTGCACTTATCACAATATGCATGTGCACCTGTTTATAGGAGAGAATCATAAAATAGTTTTTGTTGAAAAGGACCTGTGGTAATCATCAGAAAATTTACAGGAAAGACTAAGTTGTGTGTGTATCCTGCTGGAGGCTCTGCAGAGAGATCTGGACAGGCTGGATTGATGGGCTGAGGCCAGTTTGTGAGGTTCAACAAGGCAAAGTGTCAAGTCCTGCCCTTGGGTCACAACAGCCTCAGGCAGTGCTACTGGCTGGGGTCAGAGTGGCTGGAAAGCTGCCCAGCAGAAAAGGACCTGGGGGTGCTGGTTGACAGTGGGTGAACATGAGCCAGCTGTGCCCAGGTGGCCAAGAAAGCCAGTGGCATCCTGGTTTGTATCATGAATAGTAATGTCAGCAGGACTGGGAAAGGGATTAGCCTTGACAAAATGAGGCTTGGGGCAACACTATCACTCTCTACAACTATCTGAAATAATATAGAAAGGTGAGGTGTGGGTTTCTTTTCACAGGAAACAATTGACAGGATGAGAAGAAATGGCCTAGAGTTGAGTCAGAGAAGGCTTAAATAGAGATTAGGAAGAGTTTTTTTCACTGAAAGTCTGGTTAGGTATTGCAGCAGGCTCCTGAGGGCACTGGTAGAATCACCATTCCTGGAAGCGTTCAGAAAAAATATCTAAATGCGGCACTTAGGGACATGGTGTAATGGTGAGCACAGCAGTGCTAGGAAGGTTTGGACTTGGTAATATTATATGTCACTTCCAACATTAATGTTTCTATGATTCTGGTCATAATAATTGTTAACACGTGGGCCAAAACTCAAACTTTTGATCGGGTTGTTTAGGGTCTGTGCCCACACAATTTTTTATACATGCAGGGTCTTATATTCCATGGGTTATGTGCATTCCAAATATCCATGCAATCCATGCACCTTATCAGGGTTTGCAAGAATCTGTTGGATAGGCTTTAGAGCTTATAGATTTTAATGCTGAATTAGAATGTAGAGCTAAACAAATAAGCATTTTAAAAATGGCCAGAAAGGAAGAGTTGTAAACACTTTAAAATGTAAGGTTTTCCACATTTCATTTAAATATTTTCATTAAAATATTTCATTCAAATATTAAGCAGTAGCTTAGTTTGGGGTTTTTAGAGGGGACAGTCCATCTGAAAGTTTTTCTTTTTCCAGTTTTTCCCAGAGGTAAACTGTTCTCAATAACTCTGTTCTAGCAGTGGGTCCCACATGACAGACACCTATTGCCTTCCTTGACCAGCTTTAGCTGATTTACCATTGCTCTCCTTGCAGATCTGAAGCTTCTGTATTACCAGTTGCTGCTTTTCTGCACTTGGCTCCTTAGGGACATCTTGTTCTCACTTCAGGTCAATTTTGGCTTAAAAAGTTCAAGGTGACACATTGCTCCATTTTGTGCTCATTGATCATCATGTCCTTTAGAAATTTTATTCTTGCAGTTTTCATCCCCTCTTAGCTAGGAGGAGAAAAGAATCCGTGTTTATCCCAGAGGGCTAGAGCTCAGTGAGGGGACACTTGTTGGAATTATAGCTTCTTCTTCTCACAACTGAATAAATTTACAAAAGAAAGAAGAGCTATGCAGTCTTAGGTAGGGTAGCTGACAAAGCATGAGAGACCTGCATTGAAAATGTATTTGTTTATCTTATCATAATATTCATTAATTCTAAAATTAGCTTATGGGAAGGTTGAATATTGGGCAGAACACTATGGAGATAAGCCTGTTTCTTTCAGTTTAAGACCTATATCTAAGTCAGCATAATTTTGAAAGATCTCTAAAACTTTGGATGGTTGGATAGATAATGAAGAAGAAAGTGTGCAACACAACTCTAGGCTAGACAGAGAAAATGTTTGTTACCAAAACTGCTTTTAAACTTTGGGTTATTTGGGTTGGTCTCTAGTTTTGTAGAATCATATTTGTAGAATTATGTGAGGGAGGGAGAGTAGTGTGAAAGAGAACAAGTAAATGTTGAACAGGCAAGTTAACAGACTTTCACTTTGATTGTCTAAAGCAAAGTTAGCTGCTTCATCAGCATTTTTTTTCTCTTCGGTAGCTACCAATTACCAAAAAAGCTCGATAAGCTTTTTCAGTTTATGTAAGAGGAACATTTGTAATATGTCTCAAGTGTTTTCCTGCTTAATATAGCCTCGTGATTACACTTCTCTATTTAGAGCAGAAGTAGTGGCTTTTACACAATTGTCAGAGCTTGCTCAAAAGCTGTTACTATAAACTGTTTTATAGCAACTTTTCTAATTTGTCAAGATTTTTTTTTCATAAGTAATAATTTCTGAAAACTACCAGCCTTCAACTGAGAAGTGTTAATTCCTCTGTTTAATCACAAACTGCCTATGTGGCACTAGTAAATCTGCACTTCTGTGAGAGTATCACGGAATTCTTGCTCCTCTTCCTCTAGACTGAGCACTTGATAAGGGTTGCCACAGTTTTATTCCTCTTTGCAGAAACAGCCTGTGATGTAATAACAAGAATCTGATTCTGCCATTATTCTGCTGCCCAAACATGACAAACTTTCCAAATTATTGGTCAGCTAAGAAGAGCAGTAAGGTTATTTTATTATTTCTCAATTTTAGAATTTCAGGTTTAGCTGACATATATTAACTTGTCTTATTTAAGAATATTAATATCTCTTTTTCTAGACAACATAGAAAGCACCCAGGGGCTTGGTCAGTAAAGTGCTTCTGACCTTGCTAAGCACGAAGATATGCATATTTTGAACCTGCACAGGGGAAAATATGATTTGACAGGTAAGAAAATATTTTATTTTAAATGGAATTGCATTCACAAATTCATAATGCATTGATGATTGTCATGTTAGAGGAACTTAGGGAAGCTAAAGGATCACCTTTTCCAGATGAGTGTGACAGTACATCGCTTTTTTTCTATTTTTTTTCAGTACTTCCGTATTTTCCTTCTGTAATACCAAACTCCCTACCTCCACAGGTCAAGTACTTCTGTCAGTAAGAGTAACCAGCCTCAGCACTCTGAACTGTAGCACTTAAAAAGCATTTCCATCTAGCAAAGTGAGTTTTGCCACTGATGTGGCTTCTCCTATGTCTGCGACTAGTAGGATCCCTGCTGTGTCTGCCATGATGCAAGTTTAGTAGTCCTTGTTTGAAGCTGTCATGATTACTTCTGAAAAAAACTCAAAATTCCAAGGTGCATAACTGTGTTAAGGGAAGGAAAGAAACAAAAGCTATTGAAATGCTACTGATGTGTTATCTAAGACTATTGGCAAGTTCCAAAACTGTGACTGAATTAACGTGAAATATTCTTAGGGAAGAATCAGAGTTGATTTATTTGCCTTACTTACCAAAGTCTATTCCTCAAAAAGTAATTGAATTTCGCTTCAGAATATTCAGAATTTTAGCTTTGAAACCCAGTATAACCACAATTCATTTCAGGATAAGTTGCTATCTTGTGATGCTTTTAATGTCATTTAGGTATTCTCAATCTTATATTCACTTCAAATACATATATTTTTACTAATACATATGCACACAATCACTTATGTAAGTGAAATAATATTATTAGTCTCTGATTCACTATATCATCTGGGCTGTTTCTTACTATTGAGCTTTTTTTGAGGTTAAATATCCCAACACTTCTTTCCAAATCAGGTTACTAATATGCAGGAATTCTCAAATTCTAGAATCACAGATAAAGTGGGCCATACTCATAATTAAGTGCATATACATATTGCTATGCAGTACTTGCTTCATTAGCTTCTAGTTATAAATCAACATGAATGCTGTTTTAGAGGAGCCTTATAACATGTATAATTTCCCAGAAATGGCTTGAGGCTTAATAGTGGAAAGAAGTACTAAAACTTTGTAAAGACTCTGTTAAAAAAAAAAAAATAAACAAACCTGGCTATTTTCTTCTTGTCAGGTAAGGCTGAACTCCAGAAAGGAATTGAGTCTCTTGGTAAAACTGTTTTCCTTCTTTCTCTTCAACTTTTCTATGACCCTTAACTGTTCTACCTAGGTTTAGACTGTGAGTCTGTGAAGCAGTGAATAGGGTTAATTTCTCACAAAGATGATCCCAGGCCTGGAACACTTTTCCTGTGAAGACAGGTTGAAAGAGTTGGGATTGTTCAGCCTGGAGAAGAGAAGGCTCTGGGGAGACCACAGAGCAGCCTTCCAGTACCTAGACATAACCTCCAAGAAGATTGAAGAGGGACTCTTTAAAAGGACGTGTAGTGATAATGGCCTTAAGCTGGAGGAGGCTAGGTTTAGATTAGGTATTGGGAAGAAATTCTTTGCTGTAAATGTGCTCAGGCTCTGGAACAGGCTGCCCAGAGAAGCTGTGGACTCCCCATCCCTGCAAATGTTGAAGACTGGGCTGATCCAGTGCAAGGTTTTGGAGCTAGATGATCATAAGGGCCTCTTATAACACAGATGGTTCTATGATTCTATGATTCTATGAAAAATCAACTATATACGCATTACAGTGGAAATAAATTCTGTGTCTAAGGAGTCTGAAAAAGAAATTACTTATAATGCAAGGAATTTTAAGAACTGAAAAAATTACAGCCCAGCTCTCCAATTAACTGCTGGAGGTGATATTAGAAGAATAAAATATTGACTGAGTTTGATAAAGAGAGAGGCATCTAAATAAGGGCATAGATAAAGTGGTATGGGTAAAACTCAAGGGAAGTCATAAAGATGATTTGAAGGTTTCAGTGTTCAAAGAAGTCAGATTTTGGAGGATAAAGGTCTAAACTTAATAGACTTTTTTCTCCCCTCTGAGAACAGCAAGGGAATTGCTTGTCATATTTTGCTGCTTCTAAATACTTAAATACCAAAACAATATTGAAGAAGTTTGTTTGGATTGGCAGAATATTTTTAAGTTTTATCCTTAGTACCAAAATGTCAAACACATTTTGAACTGAAGCTAGTAAAATTTGTTAATCACATCAGCAAATTATTCTACTTTCTCAGTCTGGTTACTTTACACTTGGCTTCTAGGAGAATTTACCTTGTATTAGGCATTTTCCCTACCCGACCTTTTTGCTGATAAAGATAGTTGGCTTCCCTGGCAAGCTGCACAGTGATTGCAGATGTTCTCCAGGGAGCTTGTTTTTTATCCAGTATGAGATTTTACTGCTGGTGGGTTTTACAATGTCAAAGGTGCCAAGACTCGTAGACTCAGAGTTTTCTCTCAAGATTTCTTCCAATAAAAGCAGGAAGAATCTCTTCCATGATGCTATTAGAAAACTGTCTGGGTAGAAAGACATTAAAAGAAGAAAATGAGGCCTGGGAATTAAAGTAACCAAACCAGAAAAACAAGCAAATGAACAAAAAACCCAGACAAAACAAAAGAAGACCAAAGCTTGCTGTCACTTGTCTCTTATAATAATGATCTTTTCTTTGCATTTGGTATAACAACAGTCCTGGGACAACAAATGTCGTGGGAGACAAATTTTCCTGACTGCTAATTTATCAATGAAAGCTCAACTCTTCTATTAATACTCTACTACTTTGTTATTTCTTTCATTACTTTATGATACCTTTCTTCAAATATCTTAAGCTCATTGCCAGTACTTAATTTTAGGCTTGTCCTTGCTGGATAAACACATATCTCACCTTCACCTGCTATTCTGGGTTTTGGTGCTCCATATGTTCTATCTTTAACTTTCAGATGTGTTAGAGATGCCTTTCAAATGTATATTTTTTTTCTGGAATGAACAGGTACACACTGTCTCTTCAATTGTTACTAACAGTGATGATCATCAATCAGCAAATAAAACAATAGTGGCAATCCTCAAAAGAATGTTAATTGTTTGCCTTTTACCCTACTGTCCTATGCTTCTTTTTCTCCTCTGGCAGAAGGACTAGCATAGATAGCGTTGTATTTAGACAGTGGTTTACATTTCCATTTTTGCAGCTATAAAACATCTGCCCAACTTGAGCTTCAACAATATTCATGTAAGCTTGGTGCACTCAGAATAAGTTACTCTTAACAT
>WAAE01005816.1:0-29227 GCA_013400495.1 Nicator chloris
TGCATCTCACAGTCTCACACAGCCTGGGGAAAAGAAACAGACCAAATTCATCACTGAATTTTTAAAAATATTTGCAAAAAGAAGGCTTATAACTGAATGAGTTCATTGATTGTCATTAATATTTACAGATAGTAGATGTTGAAAAAAGCTCTTAAAAAAGTACTGCTTATTCAGGTCATGGATCTGAGTGAAAATATGATTTTGTATGCTTCCTTGGAAGTCAATTAATGTACTTTAAAAAGAAATAAAAACAACCAACCATTCCCTTCTCCATCCAAAAAATTTTGTATATTGTACAGTATTGTTTAATATTTGTTTAAAATACTTTGTAAGAAGAGAACAAGAAACGTGTGAAACATCAGGCAACCTACACTGAAATTATTTTCTGGGCATTTCACAGGGACAGCTGAAGAAAGGACAGTTTTCAATAGCAACTGGTAAATCTGACTAAAGATATACAAAATTGATGGGCCAGAAGACTGGGCAGGGTTGACATATTGGCAGTTTTGCAAATTATTGTACTGAGCACTTCATGATTATGAAAATGCACAAATATTTTAAGCCTTTTTTCCAAGCAGAAATAAACCTTGCAGCTATGCTCTGAGTCACTCTTGTCCAGAAGTCATAGTGGCCTTGTGTTTTACAGGGGTAATAGCCATAAAAGTATCAGATATAAGTACAGTGTTTTAAGGGAAGCTTGTTAATGGCCTCTCTTGTCTCTACCATCAGCAAAGCTGTCTTTAACAGGGAAGCAAAAAATTATTTTGAAAGCAGACTGAGATTTATTATTTAGAAGTTTTGTCCCATTAAAAGAGGGTGGTGTAGAAAGGGGAAGAGTAGAAGAAGGACTTAACAGTAGAGAAAGATTGAATTGTTTGAGACCTCTAGGGCATTTTTGGTAGGAAAGACAGATATTTAAGAGAATAAAAGTTAGAGACAGGTAAAATATATGTGAGAAATGGACAAATGCACATGCTTTAATATTTTTTCAAACTATTGTCATCCTGTGGACACTTTATACATATAATTTACATATTTTATGCATATAATTTATTAATGATTTTTCCAAAAAGCAAGGTGATATATACATACATTATGTGCATACGGTCTGAAAAGAGAAGGGAAAATATTTTGATGATTTGTCATATGCTTTCTAAATGAGCAAATCTAACATGCAGGACCAGAGCTCTGCAATAAAGTCTCCATTTGTGGCTAACATAAATTCTTGCTCTTACTTCATACCTTGCATTGCCCACTACTCAGCAAAGCAGAATTTTTGCAGGGTTGTGCTTAACTAGTATTAGAGGTGATGGAGACCTTTTGTGCTCAAAACATCCTTCTTACAACCCAAATTCCAGCTTTCCTGAGGGCTGGAAGGTTAATTAGGAGTCCAAGTCTCTGCTCTGTCCTGCACTTTACAGTGTGTTTCCCATTCCTCAGCCAAACACGGTGTAACACAGAGTTTGTCCCTCAAACTCATTTTTAGGGCAGAGAAAGGGAAGGTATTTGAGTAAATTGTGCCACATAGGTTTGTTGTTTTACAGACTGTGTTTTGCAGTTGTCTGTACAGGAAACAATGCATTTCCATACAGTTTCTGGTAGTCTGTACAATATATGTTGATTTGTTTGCAGTCAGTGTGTTTCAGAGTCAATGTTATGTTCTGAGTAGTAAATATATTCTTTCTATAACTTTACAGTAAACTTGTACAACCTCGTGCCACCTTGTCCAAAGGCAGTTCCCTAGGAACAACTTCTCTAAATATCATGCTACTTTTTCTACTGTATTGCACCAGGAATACAAATAGCAGTGACCAGCGATATAAAACAAACTTGGGAAAATGCTGAGCAGCAGCAGCTACTCTTGCATCTTTGTTACATATAGACACTTCTCTAATTAACATCACATGTCCTGGATTGAGCCCCAACACAATTGAAGCATTCTTAGCTGTAATGGAGAAAATGTGTTAATTCATCTTTTCTTTCCCAGTTTATAGTTCTCTTTCCTCATTTAGGTTTTTGGTCAGTTCTCAGGCAGTTTGAAGACTTACATCTATTTACATCTATTCTTTTTCTGTTCCTATCTCCATATATAATATTTGATCCAAAACAAAGAAACATGTCCAACTTTTATATCACAGAACCACCAAAAATAGATTCTTCAGAGTGTTTGCAGTCATACAGAGACCTACAATGCTCAAGTCACCACAGTTTAGCTGGCCATTTAAGGTTATTTTCTTCACTTATATTCTTCAGAAATTTTCGAAACTTTGCTAAAAATTGATTTAAACATTGAAACTAAGATATGGAAAATGCATTACAGCCTTATCCCTCCCACCCATAAAAAGATCTGGGGATCTTTGATGTCAGATATTTGCACTGCTTGATCATTAGTGAATCTGGAGATGTATTTTGAAGTGATTAGCTGGACCATATAATGAGGTGTTTATGCAGCATTTGCCACAAAATTTTCTCCTATGGCCCTGGTTGCTTGTGTTCATTCTCTTCTAGCATGGTGGTGGTGGGGATTTACCCCATACTTGTCTGTGGTGCTGAGTCTGTAACCATCAGTATGGTCACACTCCTGACTTGTCAATTTGTCTGGGTTTTCACTGGCTGATCTGGGAACAGACTTTGTTTTTACGATCAGTCACTGCTGTCAGTAAAACTGAATTAAAATTACAAATCTCTATACCAACATGGGTAGAAGGGGACTGTGCCACAAATACCAGAGTCTGAGGAAAATGTCAGGTCAAATAAACTTTTTCCCATGAACATCACTGTTTAGGTTCTACCTTGCTAGATAAACTAGTCAACAGGATATTTCAGCTAGGAAAAGAAATGCCATGATTATTTGAAAGCATTCAGTCACAGACACGTTGTGCTGTTCCTACTCTCGCTGTGATTCAGAGGGCAATTTCTGTCTTTCTGTCATTCAGAAGGCCTTGTCATCCTGCTAGTTCTAGATGGTGCACCCACAGAAGAGTGCAACAAGTTTTTATGGACATAGGTTTCCTTATCCATATCAAATCAACCAGTTTGATGTATTATGATGTATACTTATGTCCTCTTTTCTGGCCACTCCATTGCATTTTGGCTGAGTCGTTGTCTTACTGTGAATGCTTTACCACCATGTCTATACATTGCAGTGTCAGGAGGTACAAGCCCCAGGCAGAGAGCTTCTCCTATTGCAAACAACAGCAAGAAGCTAGAATGTCCCTGATGCTGAATCTCTCACCACCACCAGAGTTACGTTTGCTAATTGATGATTCTTTTAAGTTTACCTGTTGCACTCCAAACGGAGATGAGTTTGTTTAATTTATTTGCAATGCTATCCCACAAAGAATTGGAGAGGTACGAAGACTTGGTATACTGGGACAGAGAATCAGAACACCATTTGGAGGTTAGGGAAGGAGAAGGGTACACCTTGTTCAGCTTTGTTCCCTGAAGAAGGTAGCAGTGGATTTGTGTGCCAAATGCTTTCAGAAAAGTGCAAATAAAATAAATTTTGACCAAAAAAATTAACTCTCCATCTAAATAGTGATGTTTGAGTGTAAGAAATGTAATCTAATTTGCAGAGAAAAGCTGCATGTAATTTAAATTACAGATCTCAATGACAGAAGTTTAGTCTGAATATCAGATTAACGCTAGTGCTGTACAGTCAAGCCGGTAGTGTAGTGGGAATTATTCCCTTAATTCATATTAATAATTAAATATTAGTGAGAGTTATTTTTACTTACAAGATGCAGAAGCCTTGCTAAGGAACATGAAGGACAGGGACATGAGACAACCAGCACAGCTTCGCCAAGGGCAAGTCCTGCCTGACCAACCCAGTGGCCTTGAGTGACGGAGAGACTCCATCAGTGGACAAGGCAAGGGCTGCAGATTGTGTCCCTCTGCTCTGCTCTGGTGAGACCTCACCTGCAGTCCTGCATCCAGCTCTGGGGCCCTCAGCACAGGAAGGACAGTGACCTGTTGGTCTGCATTCAGAGGAGGGACACAGCTGATCGGAGGGTTGGAGAACCATGCCTATGAGGAAAGGCTGAGAGAATTTGGTTTGCTCAAAACCTGGAAAATTAAAGCCTTCACGTTGACCCAGCTGTTTTATAAATTCCATTTTGGAAAGATGAAAACTGTGAGAAGTAATCTTGAATCTGATTGTAATAAGACTAACAGCAACCACTAGTTTTTTTTCCCTTCTTTTAATCTTTTTTGTTTATGATTAAGGTAGTTTAAGTGTCATGTATGACATCTGTTTTCTTTTCTTTACACTTGAAATAACATGATTGAATCTCCATGGACTTGATGTTTATATAGGCTTTTACAATTTCAAAATCTATGTAACATATATGTTATTTGTTTTAGGCATACTATTTTAGTAAAGATTATACAACAGCTATGCCAAATGGGGGCTAAGATCCTAGGAAAGTGGCAAAGCTATTAGAGATAATTCTAAATGTCAAACAGTAGGATTTAACTAGATGACAAATAAGACATTAAACAGAGCACAGTCTTTTCAAAGATCTTGACATTACTTTGTAATGGAAGGAAGATTGCAGACATGAACTGAGTTCAAAGTGTTCTAATGGATGCAGGGCGGAGGAGACTCCATAGTTGATGTCTGTGTGGTTTCTGATTTAACCTTTGCATGGCAAAATTCTGCAAAAATAAAATAAAATAAAATAAAATAAAATAATTTTTAAAAAATCAGTAACTAAAACTTAAAAGAAAAAGAAATCTAAAAAAAAAAAAAAAACAGATACACATATGGAACTGGCTATTTGGCTTCTTTTTTATGATAGTTTATCCAGCTTTGTTGCTTAAAATATTTATACCAGTATCTTTCCACAATGTGATGTTCTTCATAGGCTGAATATAAACATGCAAACCTCCAAACTCACAGCTTGAAGCAATAATCTTTAGAAGAGGAGACTGCATGCCATTTGGATCAGAACAACCAAGAAAAAAAAGGAATGTTAGGAACAACAATACTCCAACTACCTAGTGCAATTGAGTGTGAAGTTCAATTTTATTTATTGTATGGTCTCTGTATTGAATTTGTAACCCCCAGTACTTTAATGACTATGCACTGAGCTCAAAATGAGATAATTATTAAAAAGCCAGAATGACTTCTAATATGTTTTTCACCCAGAGAAAACACAGCTATAAAATTTCATGTCTCAGGAGATTTTCGTGTTGAGATTTTAATACTGACTCTTCAAGGATGAAAAAGAATTATAATTTTTCATCTCCTATTTCTAGATTGACAAAGATTTACGTAAAACTCCCAGTGGCTCAAGGGCAAATATTTCTTGCTATGAAAAACAAATCATCAAATTCTGCTGCCGAACTCTGTATGTAGAAGCATGGCAATATAGAGCATCTATATGAATCTATTCGTCCTTATAAATAAGGACAATATCATTCTACTGATAGGAAATAAATTGTATAAAATGGTAAAAAGAAAAAAAAATAAAGCATTTTAACTTCTTTGGGAGAAAAGCAATTTCTAATTTGCTTTCTTCTCAACTCAGAACTATAAAAAGTGGAAAAAAGCTGGAGTTGAACCAATCGTGATTTGCTATCTCTTGCAAGCATCCTAAATGAGATTAATTAGCAGTTGGAATATGGCTGAGGAAGGAAAGGCGTCCAACTTAACTGGACTTTGCACATTATCACATAAATGTTATTATGGAGGATCACAGAGTGGTTGAGTCCGGAAGGGACCTGTAGAGATCAACTAGTGCAACACCCCTGCTCAAAACAGGGCTAGCTGGAAGAAATTTTCCAAGGCTGTGTCCAGACAGGCTTTGGATATCTCTAAGGGTGGAGATATTACTAAATCCTTTAATAGGTGCACATTTATATAACAAAGCCCCCCGTGCAGCATACAAGCAGAAGGTATTTAGGCTTACATGTATCTCAGTTGATTCAAGAGCCTGTTAGTCTGACACTATGAATTGTCTTTCACCTATATCCTTTTATGCACAGTAACCCACATCACAGGCACTGCTGTTATTAAATACCTGGTTTCCAGCTGAGCAGACAGCTGCTGCTCTTTGACATCTATAATAGCCTTGTAGTCTTCACTTTAAATAAGTCATGTTTTTATTAATATAATATAAAACTCTTCTAATTTTGACTAAAGAGGCACATGCAAGCTCCAGACAAATTTCTGGCTCTAACACCTAAGGATGGCAGGAAACATGCATACCTTTGAGGGTATTTTCTATTAATGGCAGTAAGCTTCCAAAATAAATAGTGACTCCAAAGAAATTGCAAGTATACTGACAGCTCATGCAGCCCTGCCTTGCCACAGAGTGCAGCAGGGAAAATATTGTTGCTAAACTCTCTGTAGACTAAAGTTAGGTAAAGTTCCATTCAGCAGCATCAAGATTGGAATAATCAAATGAGACAAGTGTTGGAGGGAGCTCCCAGTGAGAGTGTCCTCTTGTGAGACTTTTGCTGAAGTCTTGCAGAGTAACCTCCCCCTGCAGATGCACTCAGATAATCCATGCCAGAGACAATGAATCCATGGACACTTCAGAGAAAATTTTCTACTTTTGGAAAAGAAAATAGGAGGTGTGAAATATTTTCTTATAGTCTCCACAGTGAGTATGTGGATATACCACAGGAAACCCAAGACCTTTAACTGTTCCCCTTTATCTCAACCACCTCTTTCTTGCTTAGAGTCAGAAGTATTGTAACATATACATAGCTCTGAACTGCTGGGTTGCAAGTGCAAAATGGAAATATCACATCCGTTCAAATGAAGTACATATCACCCACACAAATAATTGCTCTTCTAAGTCATATGGAGAAGAAAACAATATTATGATCTTTATTCCCATCTGTTTCTCACTCCTATTTTGTGTAGGCTGCTGCACTGTTGTCAGCAACCTTCCACTCCAAGAAGTGGAAGGGTGATGACTTCTTCCATTTACTTCCCTGAGTACTTTCAGGTTAAAACCTGAACTCATACTTTTAAATTTAGACTAGAATAGGGGAAAAAAACAGAAAGCCAGGAAAACAAGATTTCTTCCATAAAAATAGAAAGTTCAGGCAGTAGAAGTTCACCATGTTTACTTTATGCAGGAAAAAGTGTTTAGAAGGAACTCTTCATCTTCTTTCTAAATTTTGGACCTGAATACCTTGTGGTTGTAATAAATAATTTTTTCTTGACATTATAGACAATAATTCAAATTAAAAGAAGACAGTTTGGAAAAATCTGAAACTTTAAATTAGAGTCTCTGTACCCTATTAAAAAGAAAGGCTGGACTTCAGATCTTTAGAACTCTTTATTACCCATGGTATTACCTATATCTCTTTGCAAAAGAAGAAAACTCTTATGAGAGTGACAGACGATTACTGCATGGGTAACAGGTGGTGTCAAAGGTCAAGTCATCACAGTTATGTAGTCATTCTGAGTTGTCCTTTTAATTTAACAAAACTTTAAACGAGGGAGGGGTGGAGGGACATTAAAGCTCTTAAGATAGTGAGTGTTGTAGTATTGACCTCAGTGGAAGAAATTTCTAAGAAAGTTTTAAATAATCATCATCATGACCACCACCATTATCATCTTGTGTCCTTAGTATTTATTAAACAGCATTACCGTTCTGATTTGAGATTTTATTGAATACTTACTAGAGTTTACATTTGCTATCCTAAATATTCTTTAATGATAATTTAAGTGGTGTTATTGATTTCATTAGACATTGTCATAATTGTGAGGTGGTAATTTTATTCTTCCTAAAAATAGATATAATAATGAATGAAAAGAAAATTCTTTACATCTGAGAAAACAAGAAGTGTCTGAACTCCAGAATATCTTCAGAGATAAAAGTTCCCCTTAACAAAAACTTTTTAATTTGGCCTAGCTGTTTTGCACTGTGCCAAGGAAAAACAAATGACTCCATGTTTAGTTCGACCAGAACATTTCAGATATTTCCAAGATAGATTGTTATAGGATAAATAAGCTTCACAGAATGTATGATGATGCCCTACTACTCTTAATCTTTGTGACCACTTATTAAATTCCTTCTCCTTCACCCAAGTGTGTCAGGCAGCCTTGCTTATTTCAAGGTAGGTGTCTGGTAGTGAAATACATGCATATAAAGCCCAAAGCATTAAAATCTGGAGAAAATCAGTTAAAAAATAATTTTCATGGTGGGAAATCTTCAAATTATACAGATATATTACTGATGTTTAATACACGGGTAACAGGCTTACACAGAATTGTCCAGTTTATCCATCTACCCAAGTAAAAAAATCTCCCCCACCTCTATTTCTATAGTTTTGCTGGAGGTCAGAGTTTGTCACACCCAAAGTTTTAAATATCCCTGTCAAATGCCAGACAGAAACCAATGACAGTTGGGAAATCTAGAGTTATTCATGTACTCTCATTACTTGGAAAGATTTTGCTCTGATCGTGAAGTTTGGATTAAACCTTTTCTATTTTTATAGCAAATTACACTTATAGCCCAAAGTTTCATCTTACCTGTTATGAAATATTTAGGAAATAAAGCATAAATATAACTGCTATTACAAGGAACACACTGGGAGTTAAAAGTCTGTTATGTTTGACTATAGAATCAGGCTGTCAGAGGTCAACTGGGTTTACACCTATAACTAATAAATCCTGAAACAAAAATGCCTGTGGTACAAAATAGTAAAGATTTGAAGCATAGATAATGGAAGGAATGAAAAATAATATAAAAGCTAACAAAATGAGAAACAATAACATTCACAGATCTTTCCCTCTCAAGTTCACAAAATATAAATATGGTTCAAATGTTCATTACAAAATCAATTTTGTCTTGAAAAATATATACAAATGACTCAAATGGCTTTTGTATGGGGAAACACTTATAACTTCCAGTAATTAACATTGGTGCTGTTGGCCTGGTGTTTTGTGTACCAGTTTTAATTAAAAATCCATTTTCCATGGATAGAAGCCCTGAAAACAATGATTTGCCATGGAAATATTGACACAAAGCAAAACACAAATAGGACCAGTTCTGCCTCTAGACACAAGTGATTCATAGTGCAGTGAATCACTGTTCCACACAGAGAACTTGATTTCCTGGCTCTATCACTCCTCTCTTTATATCCTAAAACATTATGCTGGAATGTTGGCCATAATATTAACTTACACAACTACTTTATTAATAAAGACTACCAAATTATCTACAGAGCTACACAAATTGTTCTTCTGTGTCGTAGAATTAGATAGCAATGCCATGCTTCATCTAAAGCCTCCCATTCTTGTACCTTTGAAGATTAGGTCAGTATGCCATATGGTTAACCTCAAGTTCCCTCAAGGAAAACACTTCTTTATAGTCAACATGTCTAAGAAGCTGTAATTACTTGGCCTTAATTCTTTGGGATTATTTCAGCTGTACTCTCTTGTGCTTATGTGTTATTTTTTACGGTTTATTGAGAGCTAGTTGTTTGCTTGATGCTGTGCAGGCATCAAGAAATAGATTGAATAATGGACTTTTTTATTTCTAATGGCTTTTTTTTCTTTTTTTTTTCTTTTTTTTTTTTTTGTGCAATAGAGTATTGTCATTTTGAGGTTTCACATAACACTTCTAACTCAACTCTGAACTGGGAATTTATATACAATTTTCCAGGATGACTGCATCATATATATGCAGATATACAAAAGACATTTATTTCAAGAAGAAAAATAGTTTGTACTCTCATGAGCTAAAAATCATATAACCAAAATACAAAGCCTTTAAATTCCATAATCCCATGTTGTCCTGTTGTTACAAAGAAAGACAGCTTGTAGCAAAACTCTACTTCCAGCTTAGAGGCTTTTGAAAATTTTGGTTCACATTTTGAGACTATGATCCTTTCCTAGCCTGTTATCCAAATCCTTCCTGGTTTTAAACCAAAATTAAACAGAATTAAATGAAGGTGAGATCTGGCCAGATAATTTTTGGTGTAAAATGAATCTTGCAAAAACATTTTGGACTGGCACAATGCTAACCAGTTGGTGCTCTGTGTAATCAGACTAAATATCTATTTGTTTGCTGATATATTGCTGTCTTTGGTTCAGGGCTTTCTAGGTGCAACAGCAAGATGTTAGCATTTCTTCAAGCTTATGACTGGGCATCTTTCTGAAA
This sequence comes from Nicator chloris, assembly GCA_013400495.1. Classification (NCBI taxonomy): domain Eukaryota; kingdom Metazoa; phylum Chordata; class Aves; order Passeriformes; family Pycnonotidae; genus Nicator; species Nicator chloris. The sequence continues at coordinate 10,128 of WAAE01005816.1, forward strand.
AAGGAAAACCACAAACATGATGGAAATACAGCCATGCCTCACTAAATAATATGAAACATGGCAGTTACAGCTGTTCCGTTCTTCCTGCTCAGCATTGCAACAGTAGGAAAAACCTGATGAAGAGAGAGAAGTTGCCACGTGGTGAATTATCTGTTCCGTAAAATTCTGAAATAAATGAATTATATTTTTCCTAGCTGTTAGACCATTCCTTAAGAGAAGAAAAAAAAAAAAAAGTAGTATCAGACACAGCCAAATGCGTCAGGCAGATGTGGCTGGAGAAGCTACCTGAGGTGCCAGCTGGATTTATACTAGCATTCTTGGAGAGACTGGAGACACGAATGGCTGCTTTGAATTTAATCTGTGTTATTTCCTGCCTGCTGGCGTTACTTACAGGACATTTGCTGTCCACTCTGTTATGCCCTTCAAATGTTGGGTTTCAGTTTTTTCCTTCAATTTTCCTTCAATTTTATTAATTTTTAATATACGTTTTTCATTAAGTGATACAAAAATATTAAATTGTTGCCTTAATAATTTGGCTCCAATCACTTAACTGAAGACAGACAGCAATTCATGGTAAAAACCAAAGGCAAATGGTTAACACATTTTGAAATATATTTTTGGCAATAAAATAAATTTGTGAAATAGTTTCTGGCTTATTTTCTGAAATAGAGCTGCTTTCTAGAACTACTAGAAAGTTTCTGTGATACCATTGCCCTCATGAAGCTTATTTGCTGCTCACATTGTAATTTTGTAATATGACCCTGCTAGTGTCAATTGACATAGTTTGTCCAGAACTTTTATTTAGAAAAGCTGATTAAAATTGGTAGAGTTGACCTTAATCATACTGGCCAAATACTGTGCTCCACCATCTAGTAGTGTAGCAACTCGGTGTCGTGAGTCCAAAATGTGCTGGAAATACCAAAGGCACAGAATTGAGAAGTTTTTAAATGGACTATGTCCATCAGCTCATGAAGATGCAAGGATTAGTGCATTCATATGCAAGTATGCATATATATATATCTCTATGTATGCATATATATATATCTACGTACGCAGAGGTGCTCACATGCGTTCTGGATGCGTGTGCCTGTTTCTGTAGCTCTCAGACGCTGAGTGCTTCCTAACAGATGTGTTACGCACATATTTGAATGGTGGCGAGTCTTGAACCCTGTGTTTTTTTTCGTCACCTAAGTAGTTCTGTGACAAATAAAATTCTAGAGGTTTTCTTTATTGAGTTTCTTTGGGTTTGGGGGATTTTTTCTTAGTATTTATTTTATAGAATGGTTAAAAACCCAGTGCATTGCAGTTCTGTGCAGCCATGTCCATGTTCCTGTGTGAGTCTGCCCACAACCTGTCAGGTCCCTATCAATTTTTTCTTGACCTGTCAGCTCAGCAAGAAGTATCGTGCACTGTGGCTTTGTGAAATTGCAGCCGTGCCAAGTGACCAGCAGCTCTCTATGAGCTTACTGCCTGGCTAGTTGCTGTTTCTTGGCTGCTGGGTGAGGCTAAACAGAACAACTCAACTCTGATGGATCAAACAAACAGCTCTGGAGCCTGAATGAGGCCCCAGGGCAATATTTTGTGCAGGCCGGCTGAAAGAGCTAAATATCTTTGAAAACTCCATGTCTGTCAAGTTTTGTTGAAACTGTCCAAGGCACTCCAGGGTACCAGTGAGAGAAACACAGACACACAGACAGCATGACTGCCTAAGCCTTGTTTCCTCAGGAAACCAGGCTAAAAATGTGCCTAGAGATATTTTTAATGTTGCAAACTGTTAAGGAGCCCTCAAGATGAAGAAAAGAAATACCTACACTACATATTATTTGGAGGAAGATTTCAGTGTGCAAAATGAGAAGAAGAGTAAAAATCCATTCTGTGTTGTATAAACCAATGATATTGGAGTGAAAAGGAGTGCCTTTGCTTTCCACAATTTACACTTAAATGAAATCAGCACCAGTAACTACAACAATAGTAGATGTTTTTTCTTTATATATGCTTTCAAACAAGTTCATGGCAATAGCATGTCTCTTGTTGAAAAAGGCTAATTTTATTAGACTTGCTCCAAATGTTATCTCTTATAAATTCTCTGTTGCATGTTGTGTTTTTGTTCTCTTCCAGAAATATTTACAGATGCCTTCCATTTCCACAAAAATATCTGCACAGCACTCACTGCTTATCTGGTCTGATTTTGTGAGTTTTGCTCATGACTTTCAGACCACATCCTATGTTCCTAATTGAAGAGAAAGCTCATGTATCTTGAATGGGGAATACAAATTAACAAGCCTGGACGAAAGAATATTTTTTTTCTTTTTATGAGATTGGCTATCCAGACATACAGTCTCAAGAATCTGTAATGCAAATATGGACCTGTCCTGAGTACAGAGACAGGGGGGTGGAGCTTTTACTGCTGTCTATTTGGTACCACACATGTCACTGCTGGGGAAGCAAGCTTTCCATGGGAAAAAAGAAAACAGGCCTGGAAACAGAAAGTTGGGAATTTTGCCTGGCTCTCTGCAGGAAAAGGCACTGGGTCACCCCAGCAGGCCCAGCCCCTCTCCTCCACTGGCGGTTCCTTTTCCCGTTCCTCTGAATCACAGCTTTTGTGGTTTCAAGCTGGAAGGCAGCAATGGTGAGCCTGAGATGCTACTCTGAGAAAAAGAAAAGAGAGAGTGGCAGTGATACAGGGCCAAGCTGTGTGGAGCCCAAGCCCCAGCAGAGCCAGGTGGAGTGGTGCCGGTGCTGGAGGCAGCTGCGTGGCATCGAACCCATGGAGCAGATTCCCAAGGAGACCAAGGAGAGCACGTGCGGTGACAGGGATGATCTGGCTTCTGAGGAAGTTTGTTTGATGCAGCTCCTCATTGTTTTCTTGGACTGAAGGCGTGTGAAGGGGGATGGATGCAGGCATTAAGCCATGAAAACTCTTGTTTATTCAGTGGTGAATACCCTTTGGTGGACAAAACACCCTCTCTCTTTTGTACGTCTATGTTATTACAATTGTTGTGATTATTGTGATTTTCAGTAAATTATGATTCCAATTTATAATCTCTCCTAGTGCTCCTCCATTGAAAGGGGCAGGGGAAAAAGGAAGCATCTTGAGTGGGCTTAATTTTCCAGCTCTGTTTTAAATCACACAGCACCTGCTACTGAAGTACAACTGATAATGTCAAAAGATGGTAAGAGCAGAGAGAGGAATATACTGAAGATACTGAGTAGTATCTTCATAACTTTGAAAATGTGAATAGTCCCATTAATATTAATGAAATTTTCTACAAATTTGAAGTTACAGACCTGATAAAGAAAGAGAATTGGGGCCTATTTTATCAGATTTACCCAGGAAAATATTCCTAACATAAACTGGTGACTAGATAACTCCTTCTAGAACTGACATATGAGGTTTAGAGATGTATTCAAATTTGCTTTACCACTGGAAAATATTTTATTCTCTTTCATTATATAAACATCTGCATGTCAGTGGGCACAAATTACTTTTCTTTCTAACAAGATCAACATTCAGAATAAGGTCCAAACAACTCTTAAACAACCCATTGCAAAGTAACAGATCCTGCCCTTTCCACAGGGGCCATCCTTGAGTGAGTCCAGTACCAGGACATCACTTTTGAGGATCCCAAAGGCAAAAAGAAGGGTGTGAGTGCTAACACAGAGAGAGTGTGAGTTTTCTCCATTCCTTACCTGCCTGAAGTGCTTTGCCATTAGGATATTTCCAGGCACTGTTTTGTCTGAGACCAGCTCGTGCTTTCCCAAAAGTAATTTGGGGGCTAGGAAACTCCAGAAACTATTCCAGCTGGGAGGACTCTAGAGTGACTGTCCTGTTTCTGGGGAACCACCTGCAGACAGGAAAAGCTGAGATGTGTGTACTCAGCCCAGACATTGCTACTTGGCTTTGGAGCCAGGGTGTGGGCCCTGGTCTGTCTTATTTAGCAATCCAGATTGGTCCTTGGTGTCCACATCTGGATACTTAATAGAGCATGATAGTGTTGAAGCCTGCTGTGGGCAAGCTGGTGTAGCAAAAAGCAGTATTTCTTCAGAGACAATTTCAAATATTGCATGATTTACAGGAGCAGATAAGGGTGTGCAGAACAACCCAGCAATTCACCTAGGCCCCAAATGTGTTTCACTCTTGTCCACAGACCCCATGGACAGATCACAACAGTGTGCTGCAGGCACTGAATCTGTAAATGCAGGGTACGGGGTAAAATCTGGACATCTTATTTTGGAGCTGGTAGTTGCCTTTGGCAGTTTCACAACTCTGCTTGGCAAAAGAGATGGGAGTTCACTCAAATTTGCAGGGAAAACTGTATTACCTCACATGACTAGAAGAGGTGGTAGGAATGGAAATTTTGTCCCATCATAACTTGCCTGTAAGGAAATTCATGAAATTTTTTCATTCCTTTAATATTCTACAGTACTGACATTTGATGAGAAGATTCACTTTCACAAATTATTTCGTTTTACTTCAAAACTTAGATATAAGTTCTGTGATATGATTTCTCATGCGCATTCATGAGAATGCATAAGCAAAGAGGTGAAAGTATTAAATTGTTTAGTTAGCTGGTCTGTTAGGATATAAAATCACACATTTCTCTGAGACTCCACTGTGCCTTTTTTTAGGTACACAAGCTACATTTAAGCTTTCTCCTGTGTATTTTTTATCTACTGCTTTATGTTAGATATCCATAGTCCTATTCCCATGTGATTTTAACATACACATTGTCTCAGGATTACTAGGACACTATATACATAATGCACTATTTCAACTGTTCTTTTAGATCTATTTTATACACAAAAAAATGAGATCCTTTTTTTTTACCACAAGTGTGCCTATTTTCATATAGCTGAAATCCCAGTTACTTGAAAATACATAGGTGCAGAAAAATGCAATTCTAAGGAATTCAGAAGACATTGGCCAGCAGTGTTTCCCTATGATGTCCAACTGAACTTAATTTGCATCTGCAGGTTTTGAAAACTGTGAGAAAAAAATAATAAAAAATAATAAATATTTTTCAGACAGAAGTTGTCAATAAACTTTTTACTGTGATTTTTGTCTTGTATAAAGCACTGCGGAAAATTTTTGTTTTCGTTTGACAACATAAATAGACCATAATTGGTGTGTAAATTCATAAGTTTAAAAATATTTAAACTATATGTTAGTATCCACAGAATCACAAAAACAACTGAGTTGAAAAAGGCCTTTGAGATTGTCCAGTCCATCCTATGACCCAACACCACCGTGTCAACCAGACCATGACACTGAGTGCTGCACCCTGTCTTTTCTTAAACACCTCCAGGGACAGTGACTCCACCATCTCCCTGGGGAGCCCATTCCAATGTCCAGTCACTCTTCCAGTGAAGAATTTCTTCTTAGAGTCCAGCTTAAACTTCCCCTGGCACGGAAGGCTAATGGGAAAGGCTGTGTCCTCTTGTCCTGTCACGGGTTACCTGGAAGAAGAGACTGACCTCACCCAGCTACAGCCTCTCTCAGGCAGTTCAGGAGAGTGATAAAGGTCATCCCTGAGCCTCCTCTTTTCCAGGTTAAATACCCCCAGCTCCCTCAGCCACTCCTCATAGGACTTGTGTTCTAGACCCTGCACCAGCCTTGTTGTCCTTCCCTGCACATGCTCCATCATTTCAACACCCTTCCTAAACTGAGGGGCTCAGAACTGGACACAGAACTTGAGGTGCAGCCTCACCAGTGCCGAGCACAGGGGCACAGCCGCTGCCCTGGTCCTGCTGGCCACACCATTCCTGATACAGGCCAGGATGCCGTTTGCCTTCTTGGCCACCTGGGCACATTCCTGGCTCATGTTCAGCTGCTGGCAGTCAGTATCCCCAGATCCTTTTATGCCTGGTCACTGTCCAGTGCTGATACCCAAAGCCCAATGTTCTTACGGTTCTGTTTATTTGTTACTTCACTTTGAATAATTGACACTGAAAAGAAATATGTAAATTTCTTGAGTACTCAGTAATTACACCTTCAGAGAATATGGTCCTAAGTACCAGTCCTTTGAAGTAACACTGCCTATCTGTAGAATCAATAATTCCCATGCTGAATACTTCCCAGGTACCTCCCATTCAGAGCTCTTTTGTATGTAAAATGAGTATAAGTACAAACAGCCCTGTAGCACTGTTCTCTAATAATTTTCTAACTTGAGAAAATAAGCAGTGTTTTACAGCTGCTCATGGGTATCTGCCACTTCCTGTTTGTTTTCTCCTCTTCTTCTTGCTGTGGCTGGCATCTCTTTCTCATCCTCATCTGTTTATTTAGTGATACAGTGCAGCTGCAGCAGAGAGTGCATTAATAAATTGAACTGGGCCCTTGTGCCTCTGGCCCAAGTGCCTGGGGTTGTTCCTATACTGAGCTCCTGCTGTAGGGAATGCACAACAGGGACACTGAAGTTAGTTGAAGGCAAGGCACACTTGCTTGAACTCCCCAACCTGCCTCAGTATTGCCAGCGTTAATTGCTGTCTTACCTATCTGGAAAGGTGCATAAAGTTTTATATTTCTATGCTTTCAAAGTATTTTTTTCTGGTTTTACCTTCAGGCATTAAGACTTCTATTAAATATAATTTCAAAGCAAATTAAGTACTTCTATTCTAAAATGTAAAATATTTGCAAGTTTGAGTCAAATACAGAATCACTAATTAATATTTTAAAATACATTTTGAAGCCAAACTGTTTAAAATAATTTCCTTCTTCGTTTAAATATCAAAATCCAAAAGGCTGTTTGCTGTTTTCTGCTCTGGTGGTTATTGCTTGATTTTTTTGTGGTTTGGTTTTGATGGCATCTCTAACGTGCAAAGCAAATACAAAGAGCAAAGTTGTACTGCTGCTTTGGTTGTTTGTGGTATCTTCTGTAATAAAAGAAGATAATTGCTCTGAACTCGTTTTGACAGATAAAAAAGTTGTTTACAATGTTTTGTCTCTTGCTTTAATTGTGCTGAGAAACATGGCTATTAGAAACATATTTTTATTTCCATTTGTTGTTATGACTACCAGTTTAGGGTTTGCCTAGTTATTTACAAAATAATTTTTCCTTGAAAAAGAACTATTTCTGAAGACAGTAAATTTCACCTTATTTTTATGTGTATTAATGATACTGCAATTTACAGTTCACAACAAAAGTTCCTTTCACAACAAAAGGGGAATTTTTGTCAAGCTGTGAGATACTAGCAGTAGGAGCCAGGTAACAAGCAGCTGCATATATATTTAAGATTTTTCATTCATAGAAATCATTTGATAGTAATAGTTCAGACTGATAGCATAAAAATATTCTTAATAGTAATTTCCTGAGGACATTTTCTAAGAGCAGCACTGAGTACCTACTGATACTCTTTGCTGTATTTCAATAACACTGGAATATACCCAAGTTACAAAGAATCTAGTTAAACGTTTTAAGAGCTGTAAGTTATAAATCAGCTGTACTATATAATTTACTTTACTGAGTCAGAGATGGACAACACAGATTTCCTTTGAAATCCCCTGTTGTTATGGGTACAGTGTCTTTGATAGCGAGAACTCTTTTTTCATCAACCTATTAAATTCAAGGAGGGCAGTATGCAACTGATGAAGTTTTTTTCAGAGCTGTTAAAAGACTAATTTAAAAATTACAGTTTACATGGGTAAATAATTTGAGATTGATTAGTTGCATCATGAAAGAAACAGTGGAAATAGCTTATTGGCTTTTTTTGTCTATCCAGTTCATGTGAGATTATTAACAAGCAAATAGAATAATAAGATAGGATTTTTCTTTTTCAGCATTGTATTTTAGTATCACAGAGGTTTAAAATGTGCACACTGCTGCATCACTAAGAACATGGTTATGGACACAGAGTCAAACATGTACAGAACTTGGACTTCCAAGAGCACATGGTCGTCTGACAACATAATGGCAGGCTTCTTGGCTGTAAAACCAAAATATAATATAGAAACACATACACAGTGTGAGATGCCTCATTTCAAAATAGTGTTTCATAAAGAGAAGGACAAGTTGCTAAGTCCGTTCTCCTTCATAAAGAAAGGTAATCTCAGAACTTTTGCAACTCGTCAGAGGCTTGCGAAGAACTAAAACCCAATAGCTACTGAGAAAGAAAGAATCAGAAAAAGGGGGACAGAACTTGGGTGTATTTTAGTCTGGTTCATTGGTAACCTTTCACTCATGAGTACAAACCATATGAGTGAGAAGTTTACCAGAATAAAGAGTTAAGACAGGGACATAAAGGAGCTGGAATACTAAGGAATGCTATTAGCACGAGATTGATAAACATGACTGATCTTCTACACTAAAACTCTTATGTAAACTTGATTAATCATTGTCATGAATGTTAGTATGTACGTACTTTTAAAATAGTAAATTAATTTGTCAAAAAAATACAACATTTGTGTTTTCTTTGAAGAACAATTTTACTCCAAATACATGTTCTTCGATTGGTTTTAGAGCCATCTGTTACAAAACAATTTAACACAATGTTACAAAAATGTATGCTCAGAATTCCACATGAAATGGCGTTCAGCAAAAAACTGTTTGTTCCCTCTATTGCTTTGTTGAAGGAATAATGAATGATGCATATAAAAATCCAAAAAATGTGGATAATGGAAATATAAGTTATGTTTATTGTTAAGAAGGATCTGTAAATGTTAATCCAAGTTAGGTATTGCTATGTGTTCTACATCATTATAGTCACATACTTGGAATAAACATGGACCTGGAACAAAAATTATGCTTGTCCTCATGCAAACTTTGTGTCTCAAGTAGAAAAATAGATCATTTTTTTAAAAGAATAAGAATCAGGAAAATATAAGCTAGTTTTCTCACACTGTTAAAGCTGGAAGACAAACTTGAATTGTTTAATGATGTTTTTCAAATATGAATTAAGTTTAACAAATCAATATTTTACTCTCTATTCTTGGAACTTAAATCACATTAATATTTTAGGTCTATTTTCATTCTACTTTATAGGATAGCATATCTATTATTTTATTATCTAGAATTGTGGTAACAAGAATAATTGGAAAGAGGTATGTCTTTGAAAACCAGCTGGTTTTGATATATAAACTTTATCTCAAGAAACCTTTTTATTGGCTATAAGTCTGTCTTGATGGTTTATGTCATTGTATCTAAATGTTTATTAAAAAGCTAAGTCATTAGGTCACCATGTTAATTCACTCTCTAGAAGTTAAACTGGGCAAAGATAGAGATTTTAGGAGATGATGAGGAGTCTCTCAGTCAAGTGTTACACTGAAATGTATGCGCTTAATTCCTTGAGGACATATTCCTCATAACAGTTTAAATATAAAGGTCATCTTTAAAACTCCTGCCAGGACTTACAACTGAACTCAACAGAACCAAACAACTCAAAATAGAAGAGATGGAAAATGCTGAAAACTGTTATAGTATGTAAGAGTTTGGCCCCAATGGGCTGAATAAACAAAGTTCAAGAAGAGAGAGAAGATGGTCGATGTTTACACATGAGAAAAGCCTCTTTTTTTCTCCTCTGTTGCCCTAATTCTGTGAAATAACATCAAGTCTATACCAAAATTCATCTCAAATCAGTTCATACAGACTTAAACATACTCCATGTAAGGTTTTCAAATAAGTATGAATTTTAATTCCATGCAAACAACTGATCCTATCAGCTTCTAAATCCCTCTGAAGTAAAACAACCCTTTCTAAACAACTGAATGGTAAATTCACTCTTTTCTCCACTGATATTATAGGTCACATTCAAATGAGCACCTTCAGCCTACATCTTTACTTCCATCGGGACAAAACAAAAGTATGATACGCCTCACTCCAGTTCTTCCTGCCCTTAAGGCAAAATAAAAAGGAAAAATGTCAAACCCAAATCCTCCTAAATGTGAGAAGTAAAAAAAATTATAGAAGTTCCATCTGCTTCCTAAACAAAACCAAGTAACCTCTAAAAATAATAGCATTTACTTTATGTATACACACAAGCTTTCACAGACTCTTATCAAAGAAATCTGGGTAATAAAGTTGTTTTATTTTCACCTCCTCTTTTAGCTAGATAAATCCTCCAACACTTTGTCTCCAGTTTTGAAAGGAACAGACATCACATATAGTCATTCCTCCAGACTGGATCTTTTCTGAAAGAAATAGGAACATTTTAACTTTTTGTGAGTTTCAGGTCAAATCTATAAGGAAAAAAACCAAGTATGAAAATACAAATTAAGTTTCTTAGTCATGTAATTAATTGATCCTATTGCTTCACTCTGCCACTCTAATAAGTCATTAAAATAAACCCCAAACTCTAAATTGTGTTTGACAAGAGGGACAGATTTTTAAGGGTCCACAAGAAAATCAGAACAGAAAATGGAAAAGAATCTCTAGCAGTATGCATAAAGATTCATATATATATATAAAATACCTCATCAGAAAACATATCTTAGATATATGTCTATGTAGAATAGTTGGGTATTAGCAAAGTAGACCATGTTCTGAAAGACGTCAAGCTTCTTTTAAGGAACACAGCCTTTCAAATTATAAGAAAGACTTCTTTTGACCTTTGCAAAGCCCATGGAGAGCAAACCTCCAGCTGCCACATAATGAACAAAACAAGATCACAATGATAAACTGACATTAGCAGCTGCATAGCGTGTATGAATAAACAACTCTTTAATAAAACAAATCCCTTTATTGTTATAAATGACAGAACATGCATTTCATGCTGATATGACCTGGTGAAAAAAGGCTATTATTACCATTTGTTTCAGCCATATGTTCTCATTCACAGTATTGCTTACAGAACTAAAAAATATTTATCTTATGGATTACAATGTTGGTTTCTAGAAGATTCCACAGCTTGACATGATGCTCATGAGAAGAATTCATAACACCAAATATCAGAGCCTGTTTACTAAAATTTTACTCAACCCTAAAACTAAAATATTTTTTAAGTACTTTTTGCCTAAAGTTTTCTGATTACAGTAATACATTTCTCACTTTAGAAAAGGGGTCAGAGAGAGAAAGTAAAAGGATGACACAAAAAGAAAGAAAAGAATAAAAAGAAATTGAATTGGGTGTATTCTTTCTCTCTTACATAGCTTTTTACTGTTTTTATTTTCCCAAGCCTCACAATTAACCAGTGTTTTGGGGAAAAGCATAGCCCTGTTGTGAAGCCTCTAGGGTCACGTAAGAAGTGGAAGCTGAATTCTATCCTTTTCTAGGAAGTGACCACTCACTTCACAGGGATTTTAAGGTTATTACTAAATTACAGTCAGCTGAAGAGCTGAAAGGAAATAGCAAACCTGTTAGCAACTTTGCAAGACTTTGGATAGGTGATGAAGTTCATTATTCTCTTCCAAAATATTTTTTTATTAGATATAGGGAGAGAAAGAAATGTATCGAGGAATTCTGCTGGAAAGCAAAAACAGGGAAAAAACAGTAACCAACAAACCCAACGAACTTTAGGCTAACAACCCATAAGACTGAAAATTTTCAAGAATCATTCTAAGATGTGACAATTAAGACAAGTGCTACAGTAATGTAGCATTCAACATTCAAATTCAACCAATTGTTCTAAACCTTGCAGAACACCTTCATCCCTTCCTTTCCTCTCCCCAAAGAAAGGATACAGAAACAAAATTAAGCATTACATTTTCCAGTTTATTACCACTTCCAAAACTTGATCAGCAAACACCAGGTGCGTAGTCTGTAAATCCTAGAGATCAAACAGCTTCTCTGATCTGATAGAGATTCATAAAGAAACTGTGCACAAATTAAAAGGGAGAATAAGAAGAAAGAAAATAAAAACAACTATGTCTATTAGAAATAATTCCTTTGAAATTTGAAGTCCAGACTCATACCAAGGCATTTCTAAATTATCAAAGATGGCCTTGATGTTCTAGAGTGTATTCTACATTTTTCTGCAGATTTAGTGTAAATATACACTTTGAAGTTCTGAAGTTCTGCACCTGCAGCTGCAATAGTGAAGGAATTAGGAGATTGATAGGAAAAACTTTCTCTAAAGCCTGTGATTTTACTGAAAGTAGATATGTAGGGAAGTGCTGTATGGAATACAGCTATTATGCAAACTCTGAATCTGAAGGAACTCCAATTGTTTTCCCAGTCTATAGCAAATCAATGGTTATGACAACATTAAAGGGATTTAATAAATATTATAAGTTAAATTGAATAAAATTGCAGTTGTTAAAATTACCAGCTTTCTCAGTTCATTATATAAAATGTCATTATGATTATTTGTTGTTCACCTATTCTTCTACCAGTTTTGAGATGCTGAACTGATAATACTTATGTAAACAATACCATTTACATCCGTCTCTGATTTGAGTCCTTCATCCTTTCATGGAATAAAGATCAACTAGATTAAATACCCATGTGCAATGAACATATTTTGTCCAGTGCTATAACATAAATTCTAAGAGTATAAAAACATTCATGAGAAAAGTCTAAAAATATGAACTAAAATAAATAATATTTTGCTATCAGCTAATGCAGGGTTTTGAAAAATTGCTCTTAAATTACTATTTTCTTTCTACACCCTACAGAGTTTCAAACCTTGGAGTGAATTGTAGGAGGTTCAGGAGAAGACATAGGTGGGTAGTGGTAAAATGGAGGTTAGAAATTTATATTCTCAGTTGCAATTTTCTTTCAAGTGCTGTAGTTAGGATTTTAGGAAACATGAACAAACTAATGCTGCAATGTAAGGATCATGAAAGCTGGTAACTCTGCCAGGTCATCAAGATTCATTTTTTAATCTGTTACAGATACAGAGCTTTTGCTACGTGTCTTAAATCCTATCTTGAAGGCTATGGCCACCATGAGAAGTGTCAGGAGCAGCTATCGCCTCTTTCTGCTGTGTCAAACCCCCTCCTTAGGGTCCTACTTAGAAATAAGCCAGCTGAGAAAATGCTCAGCAGTACTGATGAATGAAATACAAATAAAAATTTTATCGAAAAAGAAGACCAGTGGAAAACCAATAAAAATCACCAACTAACTCAACACCTACAAAGCTCGGCTGCGAGACTAGCGCTATCTTACATTGGATTAAATTTTAATTACTTTTTAACAATTATTTTTGGAGTGAATTTCTTCTTCAAAGAAATACATACTACACCATTTTAGTGATTTAATATTTATGACTGCACACTTGCAGTGCCAGTATGCAGAAGAATGGATAGGATGAAGAGTGTCTTCTTTTCAAGTACTTAAAGAATCAGCTGCCAGCTAAAGTGTCAAAAAGCCCTCAGCATGGTTCCATATGCCATATACTATATATGCACCATATGTGTCCATCTATTACACAAGAAATATCAACACTGTGCAAAAGTTATAAAATAAATGCATGTCCTTAAAAATTCGATCATTATATACATTGCATGTACTTCCTTGCAATGACTGTACCAAACCTTAAAAGTAAGCAAGGTTTCAGCAATGACGTCAAAATTTTTTTCTTCAAATGTGGATGTTGTAAACATAAAGATGGACTAGCAGGAAGGAAAGAAGGGAGGAACACAGAAAGGAATTTGACCAAAATCCCTAAATGCAAAGTATCACCCATTAGGAGGCTGTGACATGCTAAGAGCTTTGTCCTGCACAAAAAGTACTAACTCTACATCAATAAAACTGTCTGCATGAATACTCACAGCTGGGTGATAAAAAGGGAAGAGGAGAAGAGCTGGAGAGCAGCTCAGCCTTTCTTCAGTTGTTTATGAACCTCATGCAACAGCTGGGGGCCGTTGATGTGGTACGTACCGTGCGGGTGCGGGATGTCAGGACGCTCTCCGTGCCAGGAGCACTGCACCCCAAACAGCTGGCTTTGCTGGCTCATGTGCTTCATTGACTGTGTCTCCCTCCCACAGAGCTCAATATATGGGGGACAGAAGATATGATCACAATGCTTTTACAAGGTAGTTAATAAATGAATGTGTAGTTGTTAAATGACGAGTTGTTAAATTCTGAGAGTCTTTCACAGTTTGTGATGTCTTTCTATGACAGGCATCACAACATCACTGCCTTCCTCCAGATTTTTCTAGAAAGGTAAAACAACTAATTAACTAATTTTTAAAGAATCTTAGCAAGGACAGCACTAAATAGAATGAGACTAGAAGCTTCACCTAAGGATCCTTGCAAGCACTAAATGTGTTCAAGCAATATTAATTCAAGATTATTTTCTTTACTAAGTAGAAAATATCATCACTTCACTTCGTACCAGAGAACTTTCTGATAGCCGTACACATGGTTTGTCCTCTACCAGAGTGCATAGATGACCCCCATGTGAAACACTCAGTATATTTCTTCACTCAGTACACAACAGGCTACAGATGTGTAGCCTGTCTAACAGGAGACAGAAAACTGGTTGCACTACACCAATCACAAGACAAGGGCTTTGCCTTTTGGGCTCAGACATGAGGAATACTGCAAAAAGGAACCAGGAACAGTTAAACAGAGAGAAAATAGTGTACCACTTACAGAAGTAGAGGAATATGATCAGTTGGAAAGACTGTGCATACATGTACAACTATGCACGTTGGACAGGAGGGTCAAATCTAGACACAGCAAGTCAAGAACCAAAACCCACAAGAGGTTCTCTCTTGTGAAGGGAAGCTGAGGTTTTCTGGACTCCAAGTCTGTATCTGTACTGGCCTGGAAGCCCACTTTCAGGCATTGGGCATCCTTTTTGGAATCTAACAATGTCAGTGCAGGAAATTAGAGTCTTCCACTGCAGACTCCTCAGGCACTGCAACTTTTTTTAACCAATGGTAAAGATGTTAATCTGATATACCTTATCCTTTTTATAAGTTAAAATAAGTGGATGAAGTACTTAGTAAGTTTACAGTTGCAGAGCAGGTTTCATCTGAAGTGGGTTAAATACTTGTTATGCAAGGAACTTGGATGGCACCTTTAAAGCAAATGATACCCTATAGTGTGAATGCAGTGATGCACATACTTTCCTTTTTCACAATAAGAAAATAAGAGAAAGGGGATGTGAATATATTGTTTTATAATTCCTCCAGGAATAAGAGTGATTTAAAAATCTTTATGGTAAAATTACTTAAATGACAGCAGGAGTAATTAAAAACAAATATTAAAAAATCCAAATTAGAACAAACAACACATACAAAAAAGAAGCGAACTACAAGAAACCATAACCTCCTTGAGATGTGTCCAGAATTTAAGTGGGCACAAGTTACAAAAGCAGGCTTCATGATTCTACAGTGACATAAGAAGTAAAGGTTGGAAAGAGAACAGTCTTAATCTAATCATAAGCAGCTACAGAAACGCTGTGTCCCAGCTGTGATCTCTGGAGAACCATATTAACATAGGGGTGTTGCTAAATGTATGTGTCCCAAATAGTTGTGACCCATGGAGACTAGCTTTAGATAATGAGCAAAAAGAAGGTTAGCAATTGCTGAATACAAGCAGAAAGTAGCAGAGTACTACATGTATCTATCCCCATACCACCTATAAAACTTGAAGTGCATTGAGCATAACATTTAACTTTGGCTGAACTTGATAAACAACTCGAACAGGGTAAGAAATGCTTTAGTAACCCCTCCAGCTTTCTGTGCTAACCCACTAATAATTCAAACATATTTAGGCAGCTTCAACTGCAAGACATTCCTAGTATATCCTTAACTGTTCCAGTGCTACATACTACATCTCAGCTCCACAACAATTGTGTTTATGCATTCAAATCCTGCTGGAGTCAGTTCTGCACTTCTCTGAGTGTCTAGCTGTCTAAATGCTTATGTCAATTTTTTGGAAAATAATTTCTTAGAATATTTTTTGCACAAAAGAAGAATTGAGTATCATACAGTGGTAAAATCACAAAAATGTCACTGTAGTTTGCTTTAAAAAGGCTGTTTCATCTTAGACTTCGGCTCTTCACTCGTCTATCTACCATTTTGTCTGACCCTTCACATCTGTATACTTTACTATGGGGAAGTTCATTATCTTCTTCTTGAAGAAGAAAGAATGTAAGGCAATAGCTGTGATCTTTACAGTGAATGAGGGGAACATGGAAGGTAGCAGAGCCCTATGCAGAACCGTGTCTCAGATCTAAGGAGATTTGTGCACTGCTGAAGTGCTTTTCCAGGGGTAGTGCAACAGAGGAATGCCTCTAAATTTTCAATTCGGATTTCTTCATAAATTTCCTGTTCATACTATTCTGACTTACTTACATATGCCTAAGCCCATTCACAAAAGTATAGTTAATGTGTGGGATGAAAGGAAGGGCAGTAATGAACAGCATAGGATTGTAGCTCCTAACCTGCTTTTTCAAGTATTTCTAAATTTTAATGCTTTTAATTCATTCTCATAAGGCAGATAAAATTAAGCAGCTTTAAGATACTTTGCTTGTCTTTGTTCTAGAAAGTGGAAAAGGAGATAAGAGCAGATAGAAAGTAATTTCAGCTAGCTGAAAACTAGCTGCAAGCAGGCAATATGCAGCTAAAATTCATTTTAGCCCAAGTTCAGCCCAAACTCTATTTGTCACATTGATTAAAATGAGTGACCTTGATTTTTTCCACCAAAGAAAACTGCAAAGGCAGTCTTATCTGTCTTCCCATTCTGTTAAGTGGCACTTTTATTCCCCTTAGACCCGAGCTTTCAATGAGGATGTGAAAAATTACTGTAACTTGTAGACACTTCAAAATATATCCAACAGATCTATCTTGGCCACAAGTCCAAGATGCATTTTTAGTAAAATTAAAAAATGTGAAATTATTTTTGAAACTAGTTACCTTAGTTGCATTATTCTTTAAAATATTAATGAGGTTTGGTCTCACAAAATAAGAGCGGCTTCTTTCATAGTTGCAGCAGTTCCTGGAATACAGGTGAACATAAATTCAGTGACACAGTGGCATAGTGTTTTAGGCTGATAGTAAATTTTGTTTCATGTTATCACTGAGAAGAAGGGAAAAGAGTTTAGGAAAAAAAAAAAAGGAATCCATTTTAACCCCATGACTTGAACTTTTATTCTAGATTTCTCATGCCAGATCAAACTCTCTTGCAGCGTTAGAAATGTTTGTCTAAATGTTTTCTTGCCATTATTTTTCATTGTTGCATACTTCTGCACTTGTGTAAGGAGACCTTAGTGATGGTTGAAACACAAAAAACTGTGAACTGCAATAAATATATATGTCAAAGTTTTCCAGTGGGAAGAAAAGTGCCAACAAGTGAAGTAAACTTTAGTGATAAGCAAAAACCCCCTTAAAATACAGCAATTCTAGGATACAAAAAAACATATTAAGAAAATTATTCTTTTAAGAAAACCATGTTAGATTTTAAAAAACTTGACAAAAATGCTTCTGTTCACAACAAAAGCTCCTAAGTTATGACTGTTAAAAGATATTTCTTCAGCATAAACTGAATTTAATGATTTAATTTGTTTTGATCCAGCTAAAATACAAGAAAGAAGTTAAATCCTTGAGAAGTGCAAATTAATCTTACAGAATTATTTACTAAACATTGTGATTTATGTTTTTTTCTCAGAATTCCTTACAGAGCACCACCATATTGTTATATTTCTTAATATCTAAAAGGGATATTTCATCTATGAAAAATGGGTGAAATGGTCCACTCCCATTTAAAAATTTTAAAGTGAAAAAATGTCCTTCCCCGATATCAGCAATTTTTCCCCCCACTGATTTTATGTGTTATTCTAGATGGGGAATTTTTCTTTTCTTCTCAACCCAGTTTTCCATAGCAGAGCACACACTGCGGGATGTAGTATGTTATAGAAAAATTATGTATTACAAATATCTGACACTTAGCTTTCTTTCTCAGAAAAATCATTTAAGGAGGTTCTGTTGAATAATTAGCATTAATTAATGAATACAGGTGGTGTTTGCAGTGGACCAAAGCCACGTTTTTGCAAGTTTATTTCAATACTTCAAGTTTTTCTTTTACAAAGAAAACTTAGCCAGCTCTAATTACTAAAACATTCAAGCTTGACTGCAGACTGGACAACTTGTGAGCCATGGTGATGAAAATAACAGTGAAACAGAAGGCTGAACCAGTGGTTCAAGGACTCGACAAGGTTGTAGGAAATGCACATTCTGTTCTTTTTCTTGCTCAAACTTCCTCTGTGGTCTTTGGCAAGTCATTCTAGCACTATATGCAAGTGAGCCCACCTGTAAAATATAACTTAGCCTGTGGAGTGCCCACATGTATTGTGATAGTGATGTGACTTTCACAAGTAACCAAAATAAAAAAGAAGTACCTGGACTAAGAAGAGCTGTTTTTCAGACCATCTGTAAAGACAAAAGCCACATAATTTTTGAATCCCAATCTCATTATTAGACCCATGTGAATAAAACTCTGAGCTTTTATAGAGTTCTATTGTCATCTTTTGTTATTTGTCTTCAAAGTAGCTACCTACAAGCTTGGGATTGCCTTTGTGCTTTTCCAGACTGAGAATCAAGATCACCAATGTACTTTCCTTCATCTTACAATACGATGTGAATAATCAGCTAGGACATGGACGACATTACACTAACTGAGACAATATCTTTTGGCAGTGTAACAAGACTATTGCAGAAGGCCCACCAAGAAAACTATTAACAGCAAGACAGAACCAAAAAATACAGTGCTAGTGATAAAAAGAAGATAGTAGTGGTGAACGACTTCACCTCAGATAGGAGGATGAGGGCAAGCGTAGTGCTGTCAGATGAATGCAGAAACACCAGTGAATTGAACAGAATAACACAGAGAAACCCAGACAGCTATTGTCTATGCTGTGGCTCCGTGGTTAAACCCAAACTCCACAGTGGCCATTCTCCCAAATGGAACTTTTTTCTGAAATGACAGTCAGTTTTTGTCTACGTGAAATCTGGATAAAAGATGGAAAAAGTCATGACGTAATAATAAGTTCATTTTACTGAATGAAAGGGCATACACACACACAGAGAGCCCTGTATTTTATGCAGGCATAATTACTGTGTTTGTATCTCGTTCCAACATACAGGCCATTTGCTGAAATGAAACACCTAGGGGAAAGACTGAGATTATTTTCATTGCTCAGTTTTTGTTATATCTTTCTGCATTCATATCTCCAGCTGGAGCCCATAGATCAGACTGAAGAGATACTTAAACTCTTAAATA
>WAAE01005818.1:0-19476 GCA_013400495.1 Nicator chloris
TTGATATATTGTATTTTAAAAAATGGCCTTAATACTGTCTGAAAGATTTTATCTCTGCAATCTTCTCTGTGAGACAATTATAGCAGTGTCACTAAGTTGACATACAATATGTTCCATTTCATCAGGGAGTGAGCTGCAATATATTTAGACTAGAGAGTTTTGCTACTTTATCTGCCAGTAGAATAGGTAAAGCAAAACTTTTGCCTAGATGGATGCTCACATGGCTGGATAAGTGAATAAATACATGGCTAGATGGAAGAAAAGACTTGCTACAAGTGGTGCCCATTTCTCTGTTGACTCTACTGGCTGCAGTGAGGGGTGTCTCACAAATGAATGAACGGAGAATGTTCTCCCATGCAGGAAGAATGTCTGTAGCAAGAGTATTGGAAGCCACAGGCTTCACAGGAGCCACACAGACTCCTGAACGTACTACAGATCTAAACTTAATTCAGCTCTTCATACACAACTTTTGAAAGACACTATATTGCTTCTTCCATACTTCTCATAGAACTAGACTTTGAGTCATTCAAGAATTCACTCACTGCAGGGATATTATTAATAACTCCACCAGTAATGTCAGAAAATCTGCAAAGCTAGCATGGGTTTTGACAGGTTTATGCTGATAGACTTTTTTTTAATGGATAGACTTGGTGGAGAATAAAGTCTAGAGGTGTGAGATAGAGGCACTGTTCCAGAAAGACAAGAGTGGCAATGACCATGACTTGCAGCATACTGTCTGTCTGCTGAACAGTTAAGAATGAAAGGTCAGCTGCATTGAGCCAAGCACATGGTTTAAAACACACCTGAGTACAATTTAACTGCCAGCTCTTCTGAACTTTTAGCCAAAAAAAGATAGAATTGAAGGAATAAATCTTTCTTGAGAAAGATATCATGGAAAAAAGTGTAAGACTGGGCTGAAGCAAAAGGTGACCAGCTCATACCAAGTATTTTTAGCATGCACAGCATTGCACACCTCTACATAGCTACTGAATTTGACTCACAACTAGACAGGTGGATGTTTAAACAGCTCACAATGAGAATAGTGATCAAAAAATCTTCCACTGACTGCACTAAATCGCCATGAATCACACTGGGCAGAATGTGTTTACATAATTATATGTATACATACAGTTCACTTGCCAGATAATGCAGACTTTCAGAGAGAACCATATGAGGCATGTGTTAACATTTACTAGAGATGAGGCAATTTAAATTCTTGGTCCTTTACTAATCATTCAACTCCACTTGAAAAAATAAAAAGTAACAGCTTCACTTGAACACTAATGTTACATGCTGGGAAGCGCTTTATTGCAGCTTGTAAAATTACCTTTGAGAGAGCAGAGTCTAAATGCAGACAATAACAGAGCCATGGATTTAAAGCATGCTTTTATTTTGGAAAGCAGCTCTAAAAATGGCATCTTGCGGAGGTTCTCTGTTCGTTATCCCTACCACTCCAATTTAGCTTTGCTTAAGTGTCAAGTGAAAAAGATGTTTTCCTCACAGTTCCAGGCTGTGTAAACTCACCCTCATGACTGCCTTGACAGCAAGTCAACCTGTGTTGCTTCCTGCTAACATATCAGTGCCAGTTCCACTGACCCAGTGGGAAAGCTGAATTACGTATAACTGTAAATAGGCACAGAGATTTATGAAGCATCTTTTGGTTTTAACTCTGTCGCTGGCCTGTGTCCAAAATCAATCTGGAGCACATATGAGAGAAGAAGGGAAGTGACAGAGAAGAGGCTGTCATCACCAGTCAGCACAAAGGAAAGTCATGAGAAGTGCAGTGAAAGATGCTAAAGTGGAGAAGGGATGAGGCAGGTCCACATCTGAGCATGTCAGGCTTCAGCATGTCATGCTGAAGCTGAAGTCACAAGATTGTTGCTGGATGGGTAAATACGTGCTGAAGAAGACACATCAAAACCCCAAAGGAAACAGTAGAAGATGAGAGGCAAGATATCCTGGCAGCTGTTAAAGAACTGCCCTCAACAGCTGAATGAGATATGACATTGTTTGCCTCTTAGAGCCAGCTACACAGGGAGAGATCAGAAGATAGGGTGATAGATATGAATGCTAATCTACAGTGTAAGAGAGGTGTTTGTGTGATCACAAATAACTAGACTATTGACAGATTGCAACCAGTCATTTGGATATCACCATACCTTTCACTTATCATGACATGATCTCTAGACTACAAGGGATGCAAAAGAAAAGAAAATCAAGAAATCTCATGTTCATTTCCAGAAGCAGCCCACAGACTAGCCAGAGATTGGTGGTTCATTATTTAAGTTATCTAAAACAGGGTACATCATCTGAGCCATTCCAATATTCCTGCATTTGACTAAAAGAAAGTCTAATATGGTTAGCCCAAACGTGTATATTTATACTGTAGAAGCATATGTAATATCGCACTTACTGTATGATATGCCAAGGGTGAAAATTCCAGTTCAAAGCTCTCAGTCATCTAGCCTCTTGAGCTACTCCTACAGGACTAATACACATAGTGTCTGGGCCCATAAAATGACATGAGGACAATCGGCCCAGAACCATCTATAGCCGTATGATTAAATTCTCTTAGCTCCAAAATAGGACTGTCTGTCCAAGCAGTTTTTCACACATGCTAACTTCCAGATCAGTCCTAGGAACTGTTTGGTTGTATACTAGTTGACCCAGGCCAAGTACAAACCAAGAAGGCTTGATAAAATTTAACACTATGGACAACAACATCCCAGTGTTCAGTTCTGTTCCCCATCACTGTTTATTAGCACAGAGAGATAACTAGAGATGTACTCTTGCAGTCTGAAACCCAGGCCACAGTCATTTTCAGATTGTGTGTTCTGAGATCCAATGTCCCTTTCTCCTCTCAGCTCTGTCCTCACTCCCATTTTCCCCTTGTTCCCCCAAGACAAAAGTGTGGCAATGCACTAGAGGCAGGATTGTACTTGGCTCCTCATATTATTTGAATGGACCACTCTAAGGCTCGTTTACTTTAAGTACAGCGTGACCAGCTGTGTTTGTTGCAAACTGTGCTTGAATTCCCTGCCACATGCATTTACCCTTGGAAAATATCTCATCTTCAGCCTTGCCAGAACTCACATGTAAGTTCATGTGTTGTCAAATGACTATTAAAGCACTAAAAAAGATCTCTTCAGACGTTTAGGTGTTGGCAGGTAGCTTAAAATTAGCAATAAAAATTGCTTACCTGTGTCTAGGCAAACACAAGGAACTCCACTTTTCTGAGCAGCAGGAAAGGCTACCTAGTGTCTGACTCCCCTTCACAGATTTTCTGAACTCAGCATTTAGGGGAGTGAAGATGAAGGCCGCAGAGGAAGGCTGAGGAAACCAGCAGCATTTGGACAGGTCTCATCTAAATGTTTGAGAGTGTTTGAAGATAGGGCTTTCTTCAGTTGCAAGCTGTTTAAGTCTTCTGTATCATCTTTCAGTCTTCGTGCTTCCCCACCTTTCACAATGGTCACATGTGAAAACAAAAAATCAAGCAAATAAACAAAAAAGCCTGGCACAATTACAAACAGACACTCCCCAAAACTCTTTAATACAAGCAAGTAAACAAGCAAGCAAACAAATATAAAAGAAAAATAATCCAAACCCAAATCTACTCATTCTCAACACTTCTAGAAGACACAGGACTCTTATCTACTCCTTTGTAAGTCACATTTTTTGAAAATACATTGTTTATATTTTCATTTCTCATTTTAAATCATGAAGAAAACCACTGATGCTATAAGGAATTATTTCTGCATTTCTGATTTTCATGGTGTTTGCTTAACAATCAAATTAACAGAACGATTTTCAAGGCAAGTGGCAAAAAAGCATATAAAACTATGTTCTCCAGTTTTCCTTTTTTTCGTTTTCCTATTTAAATGAAGTGATAAGTGAGTCCTGATAAACTGAACAACTTCACTCAGAAATATGCATAGTGAAAAGCTAAAAGCTTTTAATTAGGCATTTGCTCAGTAGGGGTGAAAGTGTAATTTAAAAGACTCAGGGCAAAAGCTGAATTGTTAGTTTTATATTTTAGCACAACCAAACTACAATTAGACTAAATTAGTTAACAGCTTATTCATTAGCCTTCAATGGAAATTTGGATGCACACTGACTCCAGGTTATTGTTTACAGCAAAGTATATACCTAGCTCAAAATAGTCATGCATAACTGTTTAAAGAGTAGATGTAGAGGTTACTTGTAGAGCTTGTGTTGGGAAGTCAAGGTTTTATGAATACCAGCCATCAAGGCAGAAAATAAATTAATTTATTTATTCTTAATGACATTGCACTAATAACTTTATACTTTGTAGACTTGTAATAGAGAACCAACCACTCACTCTGTGTTAAAGGAATACCAGTGATAGTAAACCTAAGCATGCAATTTTCAGTGTTCTTTTTATTTTGTAATTTACACATAAAAAGCACCTTTTTGGATAACAAAAAATAACAGCAAGAAAGTACAAAAGCAATAGCTTGGCAGAGATCACCACGTGTGATCCCCCTTTGCTGCAGAACACAACAAAATTCCCACTCTTGGCAAATGTAAGACAAAGGTAACATGGTATCATACCTATTTGCAACCTGAAGAAGGAGATCTTGGTTTCAACCAAGTCAGAGGCAAAGCTCCTTTTGACTGTACTCAAGTCAGCATTATAGCCTCAGTAAATGAGAAATAAATATTAGCTCCTGGGATGTATCACTCACATGTTGCACTTATTTTTCAGACTTCCCCAGGCATGAAAAAAAGAAGTCTACTACTACTGTGCTGCACATCAGACAAAACAAAAAAGGAAAACCACTGATCAGGCATCCCTGTGGCCTGCCAGTGCTGCTAGCAAAGGGTATCTCATTTCTATTGCAACTGGCAAATGGCAGGTGTGGGTAAGAGCAGCAATGTCTCCTGTGATAAAAACAAATAATAGGGGAAAAAAATAATGCCAAGATATTATGGAGAAAACAATTTTGGGATGCAAAACCCAAGCTCTGGAGTTCAGCTATTTATACTGGTGATAGCTCAGAGGAAAGCTAAGAAGTTCCTTTCTTAAATCTTACTCGGACAAAACAATTCTGAGGGTTGTGGGAAGGACTGAAAGACCTGGCCTTTTGATCTTATAGTGCTAAGTTTTACCCCTTCCTTTGATATGATCTCTCTCTTTAATTTGGATGATAGATATTCTTTTTTTAAACATAAGGCTAAAAAAATACTAAGCACTTCAGAAATTACACTACAATTTCAAAGTACACAAATGGATTTAAGTAATGCATCCTGAGGACTATGAGTCATGCCATGCTACCTTGTTATTTACACTGATGTACTAACTTGTAAAAAAGAACATATATTTTATTTAAAAATATGGCAAGTTGAATTATCTTTCAGTCATCCTAGAAGCATCTCAAATGGTAATCTTAGTCAGAAAAGCATGCCATGTGGCACGTAATATATAAAATAAAGAATTAACAGCTCTTATTAGTTTAATTGCCAGCAGAACAAATTAAGATAATTGATCTCAAAGTATCCACACAGTCCAAAAGCTATCATTCTCCCGTGGCTAGGCACCAAACTCCAAGAGAATTCCATGCCAGTATAGATATAAGGTATATAAGTTTTGAGCCTGATCCAATAAGCCCAATAACAGTCAATGGAGAAAGAGGACAGTGCATCGTCCTTCAACACAGTCAGTAATATCCAGCAAATCACAATATCTATCAAATTGTAGTGAGTTTCCCCAAATGTTCAAGTGATGTCTTTTCTTGATAAACTAAAAGACTATCTCTAACAATTTTCTAAGTGACTTTTTAAGTAACTGCTACCTCCCTTATCCTCTCCAGGATGCAGCAAATACAGTATGTTTATTTCCACAAACATTGATTCAGATTAAAAAATGAACACCTTTCTGCTACACTTGCATCATGTTTATGATAATTTTCTGCACACATTCAAGCAATTGAATTTCGCTGGCATACACGTGCCAGCAGGATCTAATCAATTCCCATTAAAATCAGTGATGGACTTTCAGCTGCTGGCCCCGCATCAATCTAACATTCAAATATTCGCACTAAAAGTGATACAGTTACCTGGAAAAGGAGAGCTGTTGAGTTAACAAAAGAAACAAGGTTCTTCAGAAACTGTTAAGAGCTATTTTGAGGAAATAAAAATTCCACACAGGTATGTAAAAAACCTGATTTTCAGTTCTGTCTACAATGGTGCCTCTCCGAGTGTTAATGACATTAAGCTACTTGTATCACAGATAAATTGCCGGTTTCTACATCAGATGTAGTAGTTTATCTCGGTTCTGAGTAAATATTTCCAAATGCCTTATGAGCGACAAGAGTCAAGCTGGACATCTCACAACTAGAACAGAACACTGAGTAGATTTAAACTAAAAGGAAACTCTGTGAAATGGCAACATCAATTCCATGCAAAACCCGACACTGTACATAACACCCAGCAGAGTCGAGAAACATTTCTAGAAAGACTTGCCCACAGCAAGTGGTGGATAAATTCCTTCCTATGCTGGGTGAGGATCTCAGTGAAAAAGGGAGATTTTGGATCTGTTTTCTGAGAATATTTACATAGGGAGAATATTTCAATACTATTCTCTTAGTCTCTGCAGAGAAAATTCCTCTTGTCTTGATTTTAGATTCAGAAAAGAAATCCTGAAATTTACTAAATTGTATGATCTTGTTAATTCTTATTAACATCTGAGAATGTTGCTGGCATTAGATCTGTTTACCACTATATAGTGACATAAATGAAGTTCAGGAGAATCTTGTACTACAAAATAAAGTCTGAAATATTAGTTTACAGATGTTGTTATTTTTTCTATTGAGAGACTAATGTTGCCTCCACTTTTTAATAGTCAACAGATATTGATCTGAAAGGTTGATCTATTTTTTATTATTTTTTATTTCTTTCAAAAACAGTTACTCAGTGGGCAGAATCAAAGGAATAAAGGGAGGCAGACATGGTAGAGTAGGCTGACTGGCAGAATGCAAAGGCACGTAGAACCCTAAATTCTATAAAGATTATTAGGGGTTTTCTTGGGGACACTGACATCCCCATCATACCGGGGAGTGGTATGCATGTAAAAAATGATCTTACTTGAATTTAGCACAGTGTACTAATCTGTACTGTGCCTGTGACTAATTTTTTCCTGATTTTATTTGGCAATATCTTAGTCCTTTCAACTCATCATTGTTCATGACCCAGACCATCTTCTGGTTCTTTCAACACTCTCAATAGACCATGTATACATAACCATTTTCTAAAAAGATATAGCTTTTTACAGAAAAAAAATGCATCTACCATGCAATTTGACAGAATACAGAACTACTGTGTCCTGTAATTCTTATCCAAAGAAAGTGCTGAAGAATGGTAAGGAAATATAGATTTCATCCCTTGCTACATTCTTTAAATGTATAGCCAAAATGACAACACAAGTAAAAAGCCAGCAGCTGGGTTTTCTTCTCAATTACAATGTTTTTATTGCACTATATGTGTACTTATTTAAATGAGATCAGTTGGTTTATAAAGTGAATAAACCAGAATTAAATCAAAGTTCTAAGACTATTGTAATGTTTTATGAAAGCCAAAACTAGAGCTAAATACCGGCTTCTTGTTGTGAGAAAGCAAACTTTATATAGATTCAACTTAGCTATTTCTACAGGACAGTAAGGCACAGAGAGAGAAACAGGGGACCTCATGAATGAATATCAATAAAAACATGAAACTTGATGATGAGAGAAACCACCATCTAGATGCAGTTTACAAATATCTTTTTTAAATAGATAATTTGTCTCTACGATAAAAGGATGATCAGGTTCTGAGGAGAGTCATAAGAAAACAAAAAATACTCAATTTAACTAATACAAATGATGGAATTTTGAGTTGTCAACATTTCCACAATCTTGCAAATAAAAAAAAAAGATTAAAAAAAAATAAAAAAAAAAAAAACAAACAAACAAACAAAAAAAACCAAACAAACAAAAAAAACCCCAACTGTTATATCAAACAAACTAAAAGATCTACAAAGTTATGTATAATTTTTCTATATCCTTTAAAATTAAAATATGTGGAAGTGTAATTATAACATTAATGCTGGTCCCTTAAGAATACCATGCACTTGTACAACAGTGAACTACCCGACTAATTAGTCACTAATATCTGGGCATTAACTCTTCAGACCCCAACATTTCAGTGATCCTCTTTTGGACAGAAAGGGGAAATATAGTGTGTAGAAAGACAGTTGCCTATGGAACTTATTTTTCAAAGGTGACAGAAAGAGATGGGAGAATAAAGAAGAGCAGTGAGAGACGGGAACAGAGCTGGTTTTCAATAAATTTATTATGCAATCATTCCACCATTTGATATAAAGTAGCATATGGCAGGAAAGCCTGTGCTGCAGATGGAGTCCACAGTGACACAGACATCTGGCATCCAGGTATTTGATTCTGTGTATGCCAGCAGGCAGGGGCTTGCCAGAGCTTATGCATCCACTAATTTTTCACAGCAATGTCAGTGTTTTGTCCACACTTTTCTTTTACATGCTAATACAACATATTTTTTACACTGCTTTATGTAGACATCTTGTGGTGAGTTGGCCCCACGTGGCAGCTAAATCCTCACCCAGATGCTTGCTCTCTCCCCTGCTTCAGTGGGACAGGATATGGTAAAGAAAGTGCAGGAATGAGAGAACTCATGGGCTGAACTAAGGACAAGCAGATTGCTTACCAAGCACCATTACAGGAAAAACAGATTGGTTTGAAGGAAAAGTACCTTAATTTACTGTCAAGTAATGTATATATGTACATATATAATTACGGTTTCAGATATTAAAAAAAAAAAGAAGAGAAACAAACATTTACATACTTAGGGAAAACATTTTTCCTCTCCCTCCCTCAAGATCATCTTCACTCCTCCCCTATGTTATTGCTGCATTTTACACTCAGCCTCCTCGTGAGCCAAAGAATGTGCAGGGGTGTTGTGGTGCTGTGATTCCCCTCCATGCACTTTCTGTCTCCTTTCCTCTCCTCTTCCTCTCTTCTCCTCCAGCCTTGGTGTTTCCTTTGCTGTTTCTCATCCTTCCCTCTCTTCTCTCTCTCTCCCCCTGCCTGTGGGTCTTTGTCTTTTCCCCTGCACTTTCTTACGTTCCCAGAGGTGCCACCTTTTTGGATGACAGGCTCAGCTGTGTCCTGTGGTTGATCCATTTGAGCCAGCTGGAAGCAGCTTTGTCTCACATGAGGCGCCCCGTGCCTCTTCCCACAAAAGCCAGCCCTGCAGTCCCCCTGCTGCCAGCACCTTGAAACCTGAACAGAATGCACTTCCACATTCTGCAAAATGGGAGAGATGCTGTGAAGTTTGTTTTGGTCTGTTTGAACAGTAGGAATGCCTTTGTTCTGAAGGACAATTATGCTGAATAGGTCAGTAGGAAGACAATTTGCTATGGTTTGTATTTAAGAAAAATCAAGATTAAACATATTATTAATTTAACTTGGAAACAGCTCTGATTTCTGTGGCTTAATTTTGCAGTTTTGGATCATGCCATAGGGAAAATTCTACCATTCTCATTTATTGTCTCCATAGCTATTGCATTATTTTATATATTATAGTACTATACCCAAAGAACAAAATTCTCTGCCACAGTCATCACTAAAAATTTCTCAGGAATATGTACATATATAGGACATATTATCTCAAGTTTCAAATTGCTCACTATCTCCATGAAAAGCAGGGATGCAGAGTCCTAAACTGGTTTGAATGTTGTTGACATGAGGCATTGTTTGCCATGTACCTATGATATCTCATAGAGCTGTTACAAAACACCAGAGTTTGGTCTTTATTCCTCATCTGCATAAATGCAGCGAGCAGCACAGACCCAGCTGGGTGACCTAGGGTGACAGAAGGCATTACCCAGTATCCTGGCTTTAGCCTGATTAGATTCCTTCACAGTAGCCAGTATGGGACCACATTTTGGATTTGTGCTGGAAACAGTGTAGATAACACAGGGATGTTTTTGTTATAGCTGAGCAGGGCCTTCCGTGCCTCTCCCCCCACCCCACCAGTGGGGGGGCTGGGGTGCACAAGGGGCTTGGACAGGGCACAGACAGGACAGCTGACCCCAGCTGACCAAAGGGATGTTCCGGCCCATATGGTGTCATGCTCAGCAATCAAATCTGGCGTAAGAGAGAAGAAAGGGGAACGTTCAGAGATCAGGTGTTTGTCTTTCCAAGTAACTGTGACTTGTGATGGAGCCCTGCTTTCCTGGGGTTGGCTGAACACCTGCCTGCCCACAGGAAGTGGTGAATGAATTCTGAGTTGTGCTTTGTTTGTGAGTGCTTGAGAGACTTTTCTTCATCTATTAATCTGTCTTTATCTAAGCCCACAGGTTTCCTCACTTCTACTCTTCCAATTCCTACCCCTATCACAATGTGGGAGGAGTGAGCAAGCAGTGTGTGGGACTCAGCTTCCAGTCATGCTTAAACCACAACACCCAGTGAAAAAATTAGGGAGAATTATGGACGAAAGAGTAAAGCAGAGATGTTTTCTTTTGGACAAAATATCTACAGAGAAGTTATAATATCTGAAAAGACATTTGACTTTGCCCAGAGCACACTCTCTGCATGGCCCAGGATCGCCTTTTGCCAATCCGTTCATCATCCATAAACTGATTGTATTTATCCTTGGGCTTGGCTGTAAGATTGTGGCTCTATCTTGTGAAGATGCCATCTGCTTTTTACTGGCACTGGAGTCAGTGGTCTGGCACCCTCACATAGATGGTGTTTTCAGAAAAGAGAGCAGAGTGCTCAGTCCCAGAGTGCAAGGCTTGGGACAGACAGGGATCTGTCAGTGCAGGCAGGTATCTGCCCTGTCTCCAGGAGTCTGGTTTATCTGTTGTCTCACATAATATTGAGGGTTTCTCTTCTGGAGCACCGTCTGACTCAGTAACATTTCAGCAGCATTTCTTTTTCACAACTGTCTTTCAAGAGCCAGAAAAAGCATTTTTTGTAGTGGATTATGTCCTTGATTTGCAAGGTGAGATGTCAGCTCTAATGTGAGGACAGTTTTATCAGGACGATCAAAGACAATTTGTCAGGGATGTGAAAAAATAGTTTAAGACACATTTTTCTTTGGACAATATATTTTTTACTACTTCTTTAAGTACAATCAATATTGTATTGACTATTCTCAGTATGATAAGCTAAACTTTATGATTTTTTTTTTTTTTGTCAGCCTTGTAAGCCATTGTTTACATCCCTTTAGCTGCTGGTGGATTTTCTCAGATGAATCAGTTTGAATTAATTTGTCTTATATGATGTGAGTCCTTTAAATATTATATTTTATAACAAGACAAATGTGGATTTGATAACATTTCTTGTAGCATTAAACTTGTATTTGTTGCAGCAAGATGATTCAGGAGTTACCCCTTACAATTTATTTAGATCTTACTCTCTGACTAACATATGCATCACAAACACACAGAGAAGAAAAGGAATAACTGAAGGTTTAATTGCAAGTATCTTTTACCACAAATCTCTAATTATTCACATGGTCATTAAATCTAGATCTTACTCTAGAGATTGCTCAGTGGTTTTGTTTTTTTCCCTCAAGTCTTGTATCCATTTGGCTACAGCTTTACTAGGTGTGAGGATGATGATGTGAGGTGCCATATCATGGATATATGTAATTATGTTGAGAATTACAAATAAAATTTCAGGAAATTAGTTTATTCACTTCAACTAGAAAGAAGATATAGTTTTGTCCATATAAAAATAATGATCATACTAAATACTAATGTGAGCACAGGCTTTTATGAAGGAAAATATAACATGGTAATAAAAGATTATACTTTCTTTTGCTTTGGTCAGTGGGGAGAAATTGAGAATTAGAAATCTGTCACTTGCTAAGTTCTGGGCATTTGACACAACAGCTTTAAAACTCCTTTAATGTTTGTTTCTATATGGATGTTAGCGTTTATTTAAAATTACAGATTATTTCTACCTCAGACCTTGCAAACTTAAACACCTTAAGATCCTGACATTTTTAAAGGATATATACTTTATATAAGTGTATATATATGCTACTATCTTCAGTTTATAATTTGATTTTGCAGGTGTTAGTTGACTGCTCAAATAGCAGCAAGTTAAGTGAGCAACACAATGTGCAGACAGGAGTAAAAGGAGTGTCTTCTGTAGCCAGACTGCCTTAAGCTTTTTAGAGAACTTCCCCTGTGGCTGGTTCAGATGAATGAGCATAATTAACATGAATCCCCAGTGGCACTGTAGATGACAAACTGATGATTATGCATTGAAAAACTTTGCTTTTATGTTACTTAGATCTGTTGTTGTGATTGTGAATTTTTTTCCTTCTCTCTGCCTCACTTCGGAGTATCTTAAAAATAACAAAAATATTCTTGATCACAAAATAATAACAAATCAACTAGTTCTATATTAGGCTCATCATAAAGTTCAGAGCTCCCATGAATAAGGAGTTCTAGCTAATGAAATAGAAACTGAAAGATCAATACCACTCAAGTAAATACAATGAAGGATCCAATCTAGCATCACTGAGGTTTTGATGGCAATAATTCAGTTTTTCTCCTGCAGAATTGGGATGATAGAAAGTAGCCTATATAAATGTTCTGTAAAATAATGGCATGGCAATGTATCTAACTCCATAAGCAACACTGAGATCTTCTTTTTGTCAAATATCTAATTAAAGCAGTAAGTGAGTCCAATTCAACTAATCAAAGAATGCAGAAGCCACATTTCTCTCACAATCATTAAATTTTTTTAACAACAACATAGCTCTGGATCAGTCAAGTAAATCAAAACTCCCATGAAAGGCACTTTGGTGGTAGAAGAGTCACCTAAGTACCACTTAGGATTGTGCTCAGAGAGTCTAGAAAACAGCTCAAGGGAGCTGTTACCAGAAGCAACACAGTTTCAGGAATTCAGGAAAAGCTGACAAAGACCCATCCTAGAAAAACAGTACTGATTTATCTTACATAATGTACAGTGCAGAGTCCTGAGCAATATCAGCTCTTTTGCCAGACTGAATATTTCAATAAAAAAATATTTGTCCATTAGAAAGAAAACAGTTGAAAACACTGAACTTTGTGGAGAAGCTGTGCTTTAAAGCTGTGAAAGGGGAGATGAAATATACCACTACTCAATAGGCCAGTATTTTGTCTTAGCTTCTTAAGAAGTATTTAAATTCTCACTTCTGCTATCTGTACTCTGCATATAAGCTCATAAAAGCTTTTATGGAAAATTTGAATTTTCCTGTATTCAAACCTAAGAAGACAATCCTCCAAAATCCCATATAACACACATCTTGCTCTTTGTCTTTTGGAAACACGCATATTTTGATTTACAGACCTGGTGGTCTGTCCTCGAATAATTTTATTCCAGAAGCTACTACTTCTTTCTGTGCATTGAGCTTAAGCTTTTTTGTGAATAATCTAACTTTGCTTCTAGTCAATCAATTTTATTGGGCATCTCTTTTCTAAAATGGTAGACCCTCTGCTACTGACTTTTCCTACTATGACAGAAAGAGATGACCAGACTGTGGTCATATATTACTTAGAACTACAACCCCTGCTTCTCACTGTTGATTCTATAGGTAAAGTATTCAGGCTTCCATTTAATGACTTCTCTGCTCAAAATCTGGCTAACTAGGGTAAATTCATTGGAGATGGGAGTTTGAATTAATCCAGACAGAAAAGGAAGTCTGAACTTGGGCCTCCTACTTTCCTCAGAAAATATTCTGTTACAAGGTATTTCAGAAAATACACCCACAGCCTCCTCCTCTTTCTGTTCTTTTTAGGAAAGTATCAATGAAACTCTACAGCCTTACAGCTTAGTTCTGTTGGTTCTTCTGAGAATACCATCTAGGTTTGAAGTTTCTCAGGGCAGTGAAGTGAAACACTAAAATTCAACATCCTGGCAGGACCTAGTCATAAAATAGCGATGAAGCCACTTGAAACCAGGGCAATTTCAAAGCTTCATAAAGATGCAGTTCTGGTCATATGAGCAGCATATGACCATATGAAGTATGGTCTGTCTTTACATGGTAGCTAAGCAAGATTTTTCAGAGTGACAGCTTTACCTTGGTGGGCGTATTCAGTTTAGAACACATAACGCTTTTAGATTTGGCTTTTACAATGCAGCAGAAAGCATCATGGCTTTCTACAGGGTAAATTAATGACTGAATAGACTAAAACACTTTACAAATAGGTAGTGATAAACTGATGGAGGAATTTAGTCCACTAAATGAGCAATGATACTCTACGTATCTAGGAAGCAAGCATGCTTAAATGTTGCAACATCTATAAGATAGCACTGTCATAACAAATTAAAGCAAACACTTTCCTGCTTTGAATAAAGAGACTGAGCAGCTACATGACTGCAGCCACATCACTGAACTTTAACAATCTATTTTTACAAAACCCATCTTTTTTGTAGCTTTTTGTTTTCCCCATCCTTCTTTAATAAATCTCTGCTCATCAGAGTCAAGGTACATTGACCAAAAAAAACTTGTGAGAAGATTTGTGCCAAACAAATTCCCTATGACCACTGCAGTTCCTATTAGGATGTTACGCTGTAATTTTTTGACACTGCAAGTCCTAGTCACAGCCTAAGGCCTAACCATGTACAGATTTAACAAGGAATTTAATCTGTACACATGAATGCATTTATGCATTAAGCTAACCTAGAGCTGAGTCTTTACAGTAGTATCATTAGCACAGTCACAATCTTCTTCCAGCTGTGGTTACACTGGCTGAAAATTACTGTCACCAGGCCCAGAGGCAACTGTTGTCTCTCTGACCTACCATGTGAGTATTACCCAGGACTTTTTATTCAAGGAAAAAAAAAAAAAAGAAAGAACTGCTTTAAAAAAATTAAATAATATATGCATGCTAATTTGGTTTATATGGACTAAGGTGATTCCACAAGCATTGAATTGAGGGTATCTGAGGAGGTAGTAGCCTCTGGCCCCAGGGCTCTGGAAATGTGTAACTCTGGTTAGCAGGGTAGCAGCAGGAAGAGAAAATATGATGACGCTTCCTTATTTTTTCTCTCTGTAGGTTTAAGGAAGAAATTGCCTGGTCTGAGAAACCCATTCAATCTTATTTGCTTATTTACTTACCCACCTATTGTTAAGTCCAGTAAGAATTTTGATTTATCTGAAATTTCATTTTGCCCAGCTAAGACAAATGTCCTTGACACGCCCCACGAATTAACAGAGGTTAGTTGTGAGAGACATCAGTCTGAATAATCTTATGTGTAGAAATGCCACAAGATGATTATGCAAACAAAATCATTTACGGTTGTTACACTATTGAAAACTATTAATAATCTCTGAAATGATATTTTTATCTCATCTACATGATAAACCAAGGAATCATCTAAGCAACCCTAAAAATGTAGAACTAAGCCATGTCAAATTATGTGGTAGTGCAATTGTGGCCAATTATAAAGCTCAATTTTTGTGTATATGTATAATATTCTATCCACTATCTCATCAAAGATTCAGGCTAATTAAGAGGAAGACATTTTGGCAGTGAGCCCAATTAGTTTTAGATAAGACACGAAGTAATAATATTCCCTCTCTAAGGAGAGAAATGTCCAAATATAAGCATTCAAAGAAGTTATGTCATACTAATCCTTTTGAGTCAGAAAACAAAATATTGTGAAGAGAATAAGTTTGAAGAGTAGATTAAAAATCAGGTGCTGTTTTAAACCTGAAGTAGAAACACCCAGTTGTGTTTAGCTGGCCTATATACACTGAGAAAAAGGAAAGATATTAACTCAATTGACTAAAAGGGTTATTGTGCAGCCTAGTAAAGGCTCAAAGATCTAAGACAGGAAGGAATAAAACTAGGCTCACAAAGGAATTAATGGGATTAAAAAGTTTAAGATTTTTAGCTATGAACCACTTATTATTCAATTTTTAAACTTGTTTTTCTTTATTTTATTTCTTTATTTGGACAAGTTATAATCCTGAGCATTTGGTATGCAAATAATACTTTCCTGAAAGTTTTTAATAAAAACAAACATTTGAGATTAAACCATTAGTAAAATGGTTTACAAAAGGATTTTTTAAATAACAATGGTAGCAAACACTAATGCTCCCTTTTTTTTTCTAAGTGCTCCACTAACATTCACTAGTTGAAGAATGTTCTGATACAGGATTTTGATCAAGTCCATTACATAAAGCTATTAAGGAAGCTTGGTGACTGTTGATGAAAAACAAATTCTACTTATGCATATATATATATTTAATACAATCAATGGTCAATTCACATATTTTGTAAGCAGTTGCAGTGTCTTGAAACAGGGAGTCATTCTATCAGCCCTGCTCAAGGAATGCTTCAGCATATCAATAGTTTGATAGGAGGCAAACTCACAACAGTAAGGTCTTCTGCAGCGAAAAACAAAATCCAACTAATTTAATGCAGAGTACTCACAGACATGTTTATATATTTATTTATTACCTAAGGGATACACCTGCACTTCAAGATTTCAAATAGGTAAACAACAAAGAGAGAAGTCAAAAACTAGTGGTTTTTAAAGAGATCTAAATGTTTTGGAGATACTGTTTTTGCATATATGCAAGGAAAATATGTGGTGCAGCATCATTTATTTATCTCATATTCTGAAATGAAGGATCTTTATTTTATTGGAGATGTTTTGATTCTCCTGATGTATTGCAGTAAAACATGAATATTTTTTATTACAGAACTAACATATTTTTCTTTTTGGATAGGTATCCACATTTGACTCTCTGCACAAAAGACATGGAATGCCATCCAGCAGAACTTAAGATGGGCCAGATCAGGCACAGATAAATTCAGTGCCTCCATTAGCCACAACCTGTATGCTCCAAGAGTGATAGTTTCACGCTCCAAGAGCAGCTACTTTAAGACACAACACCTGACACAACAGCTATCCTACCCCCTCCCAGCCATTAACCTTAGATAAACTTTCATTTTCAGAGCTCAAAACAGAAGTGTCAGTGTTCTCTTACCTAGTCCCCACTGTCTGGTGTTTTTTCCTCTACAAAATAATCCTTACTTTTTATGCTACTTGCCTGCAATTCTGTGAGCAAGAACATCGATAATAACTAGTACATCTCTTGTTCATTCATCCTGAATTCCACAGAGTGGATACTATGAGTAAAGGAAGCCAGGAATAATTTAGTACCTATTTATCATGGAAATAAGAGTCCTTTATAATCAGACCTTCAAAGATCAGAAGGATAATGATCTCAAAATAGGGCTTCAAAACATACCATTATTATGCGTCAGGACCCAGACATATCCATCATTAAAATATGTATTACAAAATCTGTGCTAAAAATTTCATAGCATTGATCCAAGAGACTTATCAATCATTATGATCACAAAGGGCTACTCAAGGATAACTGAAGAAGAGCAAGTAATGCCACCAAGGTGATGAATTCATGAGTGAATGAGAATTTGATGCAACACAGATGAAGTTTCAGGCATATCTGAACAGAACCAGGCTAGAATATTGATAAAAAGTTGCTTTTGCTGAGACTGAACTGGGAAAAGAGTGCAGATGGACTTGCCTGGTTTTGAGACTTAATTGATATAAACAGCAAATGTGGAAGTAGTAAATGTCTTGCATAGGTTCAGACTTGGAAAAGCGCTCACATTAGCTGGTCTTAAAAGAATAAAAACTCAATTGGGCAGAGAAGTAATATGTTTGTAAACATGTTTGTAAACAGCAAAACACCTGAGTTATAATGACACAAGTCATTAAATCTAAAGGTTTCCTTTTCTTGGTTTCAGGTCAGGTAAATGAAATTTTAAAAAGTAGACACCTATAGAAAGGTAAATACAAATTTTAAGACTGCTTTGAGGTGAGTATTTTCATATTTAGTGGTTCAGGAATAGCAAAGCATCAATTAGATTAGGCTTGTAGCAAAATTAATCTTAAGAAATAGCAGTACAATCAGGAAGATAACATTGTCTTGTTGATCTGGAGAACATACATTCAGCTTTTCCCATTTCTTTGGGTAGAAAATAATTTGCATTTTCAACTCAGTCGCAGTCATGAGTGTCAGTGGCTTAGGATCTATTGTTTTATGTCTCTCTGCTGTTTTCTTTGTTGTATCATTCCACAGAGGGTTAGTTAGTAACATTCAATAGCATAAAAATCATAGACTCATAGGAAAACTGAAAAATATCTCAGAAGTTCATTTGATTGTGTTCATGCACAAAAGAAAAACCTTTTCCTTAATATCTTCAGTGCTGGAGACCCCTCAGGCCTTCCAGGCAGCCAGTTTCAGTGTTCAGTTTCACTGGAAACTTCTAGAAATTTCTGCAAATATTTTTCCTTTCTGCGGTTTGAGGACTTTATTTCTAGTCTTGGGCATAGTGAACAGATGATCAAACTTCCCTTTGAACCAGCCTTCTATTGTTTGTCTTAATTTTCTCTTGTCTTCTCTAACTTCAAATACTTCAAAATGTCCTTAATGTTTCCGCATGCTCTGGGAATTTTTTAATTATGTAATTAATTAAAAGGAAAACCACAATGTTAAAACTGAAGAAGAAACATGCGAAAGAGCAAGGTAGACTTCACTCTCTCAGACTAAACAATGAAAGACAAACCGTGACAAACCAAAGACAAACCACTCTGTGTGTTCTCTAGAAATAGTTTAAACTAGGTTGACCAGGAGTACAACATGTCCTCCTAGCATATTTGGAGCAGCTACCAAACTATTTGGTTTTGTTATGCCATAGTCCTTTTTGGACTGTCCATTCCATTCTCATCCTTACCTCTACTCCATTGAAATGAGAGATGAGGGCGGAGGAGAATTCACAAACCTGACTCCAATTTTAGGTATAATGGATCTGAAAGAATTTGGACAGGTCTTTGAACTAGTTTCACACCTCAACATCTTAGAGCTGCCAATATCTATCTAGTGACAGCCTACAAAGAAAGCTCTATCAAGCCTTTTCCACTTTCAAGGATACCTCTGTCATTCTGATTGCACGTCCAAAAAAGATTTAGCAGCAAGGAGGGAAGCCATCCTCCTCTTATCCCATTACCAGTATCTACTAACGTAGATGCAGTCCATGCCCCACAGTCTCCAGCTCTTCTTCCTGCATCAGTATCATTCTGGTCTCCAGCTCTGATATTAAAGTATGCAGATGTTTATAGATCTGTTGCTGTATTCATCACTTCTATGCAAATTTTTTGCACTCCTTGGAAATAAAGCAACTGACAGCAAACTGAAACAAAACTGACAAAGGCATTTGGCCCATGTGTGCCCTTTTCTACCACTAGACAGTTATAATGCAACTAAGGCCAGTGAATTACTTTATTTGATTTTTCAGCTGCTTTGACATCTAGCACGCTACAGGCTTAATTTTTGTTTTCTTCCACTGGTATAAACTTGGGATAGCACATAAAATAAAAGGTGCTTGGCCAGCATGAAAACATA
>WAAE01005819.1:0-20667 GCA_013400495.1 Nicator chloris
AACAGCAGACTTGCTGCCCATATAACCTGCTATAACCTGCCATATAAGCTCTGTTATTCACCTCTGCCTGTAGCTGCTTTGCCATCTGGCACTATCAAGTATTTAAAAAGTACATTTGAATTAAGGATCATGAACCCACTTCCTTTAAATTGTGTTTCACCTGAACATGGAAGGTCAATTCAGAGTTATGTGAGACACCAAACCTACCAATTACATGCTGTTTATTTAAGCTCATGCAGACCAGTCAGAGGTACTCTGCTGCTTTAAAGGCAAAGCATCAATTTGAAACGAAAACTGAGCTAATCCCAGATTTCTGCCTCCCTATAAAATACAAGGACAATTCTGCACAGAAATAACATGCCATCATAATCCAGGCCATAACCTCATTTAACCAGAGCAAAATGAACTGTCCTCATCCTTACACTGGCTCTGACTCTGGAGCAGGACAGGGGGACTATAGTCATGAAGTCAAGTGAAAACCCCGACCCTGAAGGCAAGTGAAAGGACCATCATTGTTATACTCAGAGTATAGCTGTACCCTTCACTCTTTATTTAAACTAGCACAAGCTTCAAAATACACAAAGGTTTAAACAGACAAACAACAAGACCATGACTTTTTCTGTCTGATGCAAAAGCTTGTGCAGCACAATGAGGTGGGAGCCCCTCTAATAGCTCAGGCCTTCCAGGGCAAACAGGACAAGTTCACCACCTCCCTCCGTGTCCCCCTGCTTGAACTGCTCCAGGATTAAGTGAAAAGCTTTTCAGGACACACTATAAACAAAGATCTCACAACTCTTTCTCCCTCCTCTTTAAAACCAGGCAACAAATCTAATCCCTACAAGAAGACTTCTTCAGAAAACAGAAAAAGGGGCCAAAGAGATGCCCTCTAGATGCTTACACTTATACAAGACCCCCAAAATAACTCATGTAGAAATTGTCATCTGTAAAAATTACACAAATAAAAAGGGGAGTTCTCCAACAAACAAGATGGTCCAATACTGCAAACGGTGCTAGTCATACTGCTCACATGCAAGGATTTTATTCCAGTATAAGTCCAGTTGACATGGGTTTATTTCAAACATGCAAAAAAAGAAACAAAAACTTGGGAAAAAACCCCAACTCATATGATTTTTTCCCTCCCTCAATTTCAAATTCTTATTTGAAAATAGAAATGCTGTGCTGTTCTCTGACAAGGATGTACTACACAAACACCAAGATGCTGCTTTTTCATATACTGCAGAGTCCTTTCTCAGGAAGTCCAATGTCAAATAGCATATCACCATAGAAAATATGGCAACTATTCTTTCTGGGGAAAAAATATAAATCCTTATTCAGTGCATGAGCCACCTTTTACTCTGTGTAAAACTCAGCTTCTGATACAGCAGTGGTCCAGTTTGGGTCATCATTAGCTAAAACTGTAATACAATTAAAAATATCCCTCATATTAAAGATGACTCACATAAATTAAATGAATTGCAATGACAGGATTGGATTTCCCCGAAGTTCTTCACCAGGCAAGGCTAGTTATAAAGCATTGCCAATGCAGCTTGCGTGTAAAATAGGAGAGTAAGTGCCTCCTCCCTCTAAAGAATTTTGGAGAAATGCTTTATTTTCTGTAGGGTCCTCATTTCTCCACCTCCTACCCACAACAACAGCTGTGTTTCCTGCAGCCATTTCCCACTGTCATGGCAGGGAGAGGTAGAACAACATGCCCAAGGATGATGCTGCTGTCTCTTTTGAAACTTCTGCTCAACGACTGAGGGAGCAGAACACGTAAGAGATCAGAGTTAATCCAGCACCTCCCCGACTGCCAGGAAGGCTGACAAAGGGCTCAGAGTAACACAGCTAGAGCATGGTCACAAAAGAAGCCACCAAAAAAAAAAAGCAGGAGGTTCTACAAAGGAAGAAAGAAATAAAGGACAGCCTGAACACCCCACCTGTTGTTTGGAACACAAGGAGCAAATTAATGACATGAGCTTTGTGGCATGCAAGGTTTTCCTAGATGGAAAACCTACCAAGGGTAGGGAATCCACACCTGAGCAGCTGAAGTGAGAATCAAAAAGGTGGCTTAAATTTCAGCAGGAAGTTCACAAAAGCTTTAGAGAAGACAAAATTAACAAAGCATGGTTTGCAGTAATGCAGAGATGAGAAAAACAGCCGTGATATCCTGTAGGTTAGGAACAGCAGGGGAGAAAAGAGAGCCGGGATCTTGTTTGGGTTTACAGAAAAGAAAGGCCAAGGAGATCAT
Source organism: Nicator chloris (assembly GCA_013400495.1). Taxonomy (NCBI): domain Eukaryota; kingdom Metazoa; phylum Chordata; class Aves; order Passeriformes; family Pycnonotidae; genus Nicator; species Nicator chloris. Next base: position 2,249 of record WAAE01005819.1, read on the forward strand.
GAACTCTCACAGTTCAAGTCCTGCCAAAAGTACCAGTGAAATAATCCAAGTAGCTTCTGCCACTTGTTACCTTTGCAGCCTAATACAAAGCCATCCTAAGGTAACAAAACCCAGCTTTCAGGGTGCCTAGAGAGCAGACTTTGACAAGCCCTGTTATACTTACTGCAAAATCCCTCCATGGAAGGATCAAATGCAGATGGTTACTTTGCACTTAACATAGATATGATAACTTCCCTGCACAAATCTCTCCTACCTTGGATATTTATGTTTTCAGCTGTAGCTTGCTAATATATCCCAAAGAAGGCACACCATTATTGACATGGTATCACAACAATCACTACTAGAATTGCATTAGTTCTTCACAGAAGCTCTCCAACTCACGTAGAGCAAACTGTCCAGCTATCTTGCAAGACTGGACTTTTTGTTCTTTTTTCAGCTGACATTCTTTTTCCCTTAGTGGCATCCCAGCAGCAGAGGGATATGAGGACGACATGAATCAGAGGGAGTTCTCTCTGGTGGTCAGCTCTTACACAAAGAGTCTACAAATCTACAAATAGATGGAGAGGATGTCTTCAGGTTTGTGTTGATTTAGGGGCTGTCATCCTGGATTTTAGATGTTTCAGGGGCTGTCATCTTGTTTTCTAGATGTTAAGCATGTTCTTGAAATGTCATTTGAAAACATTAACTTTAACATTAATTATTTAACTGTGTTCACAATGTGTTACAATAAAGAAATTATGTAAACTAAACTGAAGATAATTGAGTTTTATTATAATAAATTATTTGTTCTGACATAATACAGAATTCATACCTAAATATATACTTAAAGGCAATTGTTAGGGCACAGTTCTGACACAATCATAAATAACAGCAATTAAGATACAAAATTAAGGTGGAAAAATTACGACTTAATAAATTTCTTAATTTTAAGAAATTCTACCATTTCTTAATTATAGAAACAATTTCTATTTGTTTGGATTTGAGAGGAGAAGGAGACTGTCACGTGCCAGAACTTTGCTAGTGAACAGTCCTAAAACCAACCCTAACACTGTTTAAACTGGTTTGCATTTATAGTGCTGTAACATGAGAAATATTTAAGATCAGAAACATAAGTCCTTAAAATTGGTCAACAAACTTTTTCCTCTGGGAGTTGGGCATCTGTGACAGACATTGTTTAAAAACTCCTCTCATACTGTAGTTTTCCAAGTTGGATGTCACCAGAAGTATAAAGATATTACAAATGCACTAACAGGCATTACTTTCCATTTTATTAAGAAAATGTTATTAATCTATTTTAAAAGCTAGAGTAACACCAAATCTGGTTATTTCATAGCAATGAAAACACTGTACAATCAGCAAATGCTATAAGCTAGCAAACAGAAGAAGAACCTAAAGTATGCTGTCATTTTTAAATGCTATTACTACGGCACTATATTTCTTCCAGAGAAGATGACAGTCATCCCTTTTACGTAAATTCTACATGGAAATGAGTGGTAATTTCAAGTACCTGAAAGTAAACTAGTAAATGATCAGGTTTTGCAAATACCCTCATTCCCTCATCCTGAAAACAAACATGAGTGATCTGGCTCCTTTATTACTGAAAGCAGCTGCCAACCTCACTGTACGATGCACTTTAAAAGGATACTGCTTTGCAAATCCAAAATAAATAGGGGGGGGAAAAAAGGGGAGAAAAAAATAAATTAAGATAAATTCACTACCGCAGTTCAAAATCAGAATCCCTAGTTTATAAAATCTCTTGTGGAGAATACAGCAAATGCTCAAGAATCCGTGGATTCTACATAAGCATAATAAGTGATACCAGTCTAACCTACATTAAAATTATAGCACTAAAGTGAGTAAAATAGCAGTAAAGCCACTACAAACAAATGTTATACCCACTCTGCATATGCCAGCACTAACTCAAATGTCTCATTTTTTGCATATTACTAATTGTCAGAACATGACATATGTGCTTTTAGTGGCACAAGATGAAAATCACCCCAACATCCAGAAGCACCATTCATTTACAGTATGTGAAGAAACTGTTTACATCAAGGCACTGCACAGATCACATGCACAGTCCCAGCCTGAATGCTGAAGGGAAATCAACACAGTGACTCTAAAGGTAAACAATTGTTTTGCTACTTCTAATACAACTGCTTTTTTATTCTATTGACACAGAAATTCAGTAAACAAGAACTAGAGAACTGCAGCACTCTCCAAAGAACAGAGAGCTGCTTAAAAACTACTTGTTTTCCTTGCCCTACCATCTAGCAACACTGTTTCTTCAAAAGAGGTCTTCTGTCCTTAACATGGCTGCCATGCCTTACATAACATCAATGAATGAGAAAGTAGTTATTTTGTTTCCTAGGACGCACACTGCCCATTAGCCATATGATTCTCCATATGGCACAGCAAACAGCCCAGACAACGCTTTGCAGTAACGCAGCCCCAAAGATCAGCATCCTCTGAGAACAACAGCAACAGTAATTCAGACTTCACAAGCTCCAAATTCCCTTCGGTACATATTCAAATAAACAGGCATTCTTACCTTAACAAAGCAATACTACTAATAATAGCGGTGCTCAGTAGAGCCTCCTCTGTTTCATCTGTGCTCGTAAACAGAAATCTTGGTGCAACTGTCTGCTGCAGCAGGTAATCAATAATATAACCTGCTTCTTCTGTTGCCAGAGCTGCTCCATCTGAACGCTAGCTAACGTGAACACTGTCAGTGTGAGTCATACCAGTGACTCAGAGCAGATGCAGAGCTGCAGGAGGAGTTTGAGTTTCAAGCCTTCCTCTCGCTCCAGCTCCCTGTCACACAGGCACTCACTGCCTGCCTGTGTCTCTGTGTGCCTGCAGACTGCCCCAGCTTGTTCTTGCAGCAGGAGTTGGATTTTGTCCTTTGCATAATCTTGGACAGTTGAGTGGTTTTGGTTTGTTTGTTTGTTTGTTTTGGGGTTTGGGTTTTTCCCCCCAGAACAGCAATTCTGCTTCTTCGCCGCAAATATATTTATCGGGAATGCAAAAGTTCGCTCTGTAGACCAAGTTAACACCACGGCATGTTGGGTGATGCACTACTACAAGATACCTGTGGGCTCACATATGTCATCAAGAATAGGGGCAGAACTCAAAGAAACCCCAGGAAAGCCTATAAAATGAAAGTATTAAGTCTGGGCAATATCCATTTATTCATGACAACTTCATAGCGAAGTGTCTGATTTCATTAAGTGCTCTGGGCACAGCAAATTTGGTCTCAAATGCAGTGAGATGAAAGAACTGTAGGAAGAACTGTAGGAAGGGATGCACGTGAGCAGAAATGCTTTGTGCCTGACACCAGGTTAGCAGGGAAAAGAGCCTATAGGAAAAGAGAATAGCTGCATTATAAACAGGAACAGTGCGCTCAGGTTTAGGGTTGAGTTCTGGCAGCCTCCCCCACAGCTATCCATCTCACCAGGCACTGATAACCTAGTCAAAGAAGTATTTTGAACACGTTTTATTTATTTCCCAGGCCTGCCAGACTCCCCACCATGAGCAAGAGAGAACAGGCATCATGAAGCCAAATTTAGGCACTTAATGCTGGACACTGTTGATATCCATTGCTGTACTGATCCCACTTATTTCTGAAAGGCACATTACACTAAGCAGTTGTAGTATTTAATAGATTCAGTCATCAAGAGAGGCAGATGAAGCCATCTAGTACTGAGCCATCAGGTTAAGTACATGGAAACAAATTACAGTGGGATGAATCAAGCAAGTATTGTCAAAAGAAGATGCTGGCTGAAGGAATAATGCCCCTAAAATGTGCAGACCTGCTTAACAGCCACTGATATAAACATCCCAGACAGTTTGGGGAAAAAGCACTTGGTTTATGCCAAAGCATTTACAGCTGAACATTCTTCCTCATACTCAGTGAATGTCCAGTTGGCTATCACCCAGCTAAACAAATCTGCATTAAGATTTCTCATGGAAAGGCTAATATCAAAGCATGACTTTCATGGGTCTGTGTGTTTTGTTATTTTAAAGAATTCCTTCTTTTTCAAAGCCCAGTAAAATGAAAGGTACCCTGCCCATTCAATCCAAGTATGCGTGCAGCACTCTTCAGGACTGTATCTGGCTGTTAAAACTGCTGAACAAAGTTTGTACTACTGATGGTGAATGTTTACTCCATGTACCTCAAAGCAGCCAAGAACACTGCCTTGGCAGGGACCAAGAGATGAGAAGGAGTCAAGCTGAGCAAAACAATCCTTCAAGCATGGTCATGGAGACAGCATAAACAAGGGGAATATAGAACAGCTGGTATCTATGAAGATACACTGAATTAAATTCTTTCCCCTAAAACCATTAGTATTCTATCACTTGCAAAATCTTCAGCTGAATCCCATCCTTTCCCCCAGTTTCCTAATGACAGTGAATATTTGCTCCTGTCAATCTTCCAAGGCTTTATTTTCATGTTTTAAATGCTTGAACAGGCAAGAGAATGCTAAGAACTACAACATGTCAGGGAAAAATAACAACACAAAAAACACAGCAGCAGCAATAAAAAACCAAACTAAGACCCCTGAGATTTTAGTCGGGAAAACTAACATGGTCCAAATGGCACCTGTGACAAAGGCAGAGAAGAAGACAAAACTGCATGATACTTCACATGTCTGGGGGTTTGGAAGATGGTAGTTGTTTTCTCTTGGAAGGTGGGGAGTTCTGGGTTTTGTCTCCTTTAAAATATATGGCATGCAATTGTGTATACATTCTACATTCAATTTTGTGCTGCTGTCCAGCTAAGAGTGAAGGTTTGGATCAAAGCTGACTCAAAGAAAAGAGCTGTTAAAGGCCTCAAAGAGATAAAGCACACCAAGAGTGAGTACCCACTGTGTAAAATGCATATACTTGTCTCAGCTGCAAATGACCTCATCTACAAATCAGAAGTGATTTAGCTGCTGTAGACAGCAGTTTCCTGTTGTTTAATTGATGAGTCTCTTTTGCTGGACCTTCTGCAGTAGAAAGGGGTTGAAAAGTGGGAAGACCTGAAGCTTCTTACCCAACAAAAGTAAACATACACAGATGTGGATGAAATCTCGACCAGAAATTTAGTACAGTCCACTGAACTAAACACTGCTGCAAGAGATTCTGCTTTAGGAGGCAGTGTAGACTATTATACACTCTTTACAGTCTACATATAGTGTTTTTTCCTTCTTCACCTTTAGGTAACAAGCAAGCAAAGGCTTTTCTGTATTACTTATTCAACATGGTACTAGGCTCAAGTATCTTGTTTCTCCTCATCACCTCCCTTTCTCTAGGAATTAGTTTGTTTGGAATTTTTTTTAAAGTCACCATTAAGCCAGTGACGGTGGAAATGGTTTCCCACAGCCTATTCCAGATTGTCAGATTTCTTATTAACCTGCTTTCTCATGAAAGCTCAGATTGTCCTTACTGAGAACACAAACCTCTAATCCTGTTTCTGAGCCTTATTCTTCTTGGGTTATACTGTCTGGGGGTGGGGAAATTTTTAAATTAAAAAAAAAAAAATTAAAAAGCATTCATTTTCTTCAAGGACAGACCTGGCTCCTGATGCAGTAGGGCAACAGAAGCAGATTGAGGACCACTGCCAATATCCACAGTGCCTCCTTCCACCCTCACCCTCCCAGCTTTCCAGTCATCCTTCCAACAGCTACACTCTCTGCTGCATCCTAATGTTTTGTAATCTTGTTTTTCTGAGCCCTGTGTAAAGGTAAGAGTTCAGAGATACTAATTTTTGAGGAGCACTGACACACATTTTCAAGAGGAAAAGCAGAGCTAATATCCTGAACAGGCTCATACTCCCTTTATCACTGATATGGGCATTACAGTACTTTCCAAAGTACCAGTGAGCAGCCACGCATGGAAGTGAGCGCTGCGCACACACAGTAGAAGACACCCACTGCACAAGGAGCACGTATTTTGAAAATACATACAGGCAAGAAGTTGAGAAGATAAATATTTTTTGCATTATCTTACAAACACAGCTGACTTGACACATGCCCACAGCAAAGCAAAATGCAGAAACTGGATCTCAGTGTCTTGCTCACTCTACTGTCAGACTTCCCCTTCGACGCATCTCACTAGCAGGTTTCTTTCTTCCATCTAATTACCTTTCATAGCTATTTTGATATGCCATGAAAAAAGCACTGTTTGCTTCTCAGGAAAATTAAGACTCCTGCTGGGAAAAGTGTCAGAACCAGAATCTTTACCCTGCACAGACAATGAACAGAGGAAGCCACACATGAAAGCAGATCTTTAGTGATTGGGTATGGGGGAGGGAAGAGGATGATGCACTTATCACAGTTATCTCAAGGTTTCTGAAGATAAATAACAGGACACACTGTAGCAGTTGAACTTTTTACCTTCACTACATCATCCACCACTTGGTAGCATCTTGCAGTCCTCTCTAAAAAGCAGTTAGCAAAGCAACCCACAAGAGGCTGTGGGAAACCATTTCCTCCACACGAGTACATCTTTTCACTGAGACCACCTCCTCAATCTACTGCTATAGCTATGATCCATACAAAACGGTTTTTTTTTATGACTCCCTAACAATCCAAAGCTACATAGACTGCAATGGGAAGAGACAACAAAGTGACAAGCTGTCAGTAACACACTGCATGCAGATCTCGGAGGGAAGTACTTCTGCAAATCCAGTGCAAATGCAAAAGACAACCTAAATGCCCATTTCCTCTTAATTGTCTCTTCTCAGCAGATGAAACAACAAACTGCAGAGACTAAGATCACAGAAATCAGCCTAAACAAGACAAGGACAATATATCTCATAGCAACAAAGATGTACTGACCAGATGAGAGACTTATTCACAGACACTGCTGTGGTTCCTGCATATACAGACAAGGATACATTGCAAAGGCTTGCTTGGGTAAGAAGGACTCTCCAGATTGCACTTGATGTCAGCACAGTGTCAGCTGATCTTTTGGCAGCCGGCCTGCTCACATCTATCCACTTCTGCTCTCTTTTTCTCTCTAATGCTAACATCTGCCCATGTTTTGCATCGACAGAAAAGGTCAACAAGACCCTAATGACACATTAAACCCGATAATCAAGAGATGCACCATTTGTAATCACTGTGTGCCCTCTCTCACTACCCTTACATTCAGAACTCAGCTTTTTCCTAAAAAAAATCCCAATACAGGGCAAGTACAGAAGAATCTGTAATCTCAAATCTTACATGCATGCCCCAGAGTTAAGTTTGGATAACAGAGAAAGTACGTCAGAACACATCCAGTCTCCCCACTCTTCCAAGAACACTAAAATTTGTTCTATCAATATGGACACAAATTTCTTATTCCAAACAATCTTTATTTTTCTACACAATGCACAACTACCCCTCTGTTACAAACCAGCGTGTTCATTTTCTGCACTCATACAATCACTTCAATTGAATACTGATCTGCGAATCCTAAGAAAAGAGACATCCAAACAAACCCAGGCATAAACTCAGTTTAAGGCAAATCTGTCTGACTTAAACATCAGAGTTCTTCACATTGTCTAACAAAATTCTATACTCTGATGGATATTCTCTAAATCCACTCATTTTGTTCATTCAAAATACTCTAAACATTTTCAAACTGAAGTTTTTCCTGTTGTCTCCACAATGCAGGACTTGCAGATCTCATGCTCGTGGCCTATGACTGGTAGGTTCTTCAAATGCCTCAGAAAGAACAATTGTCAGTGCTGGAGAAACTGGATGCAAAGACTTATTGTTTACCCAGTACCATCTGCTGCACTGGGGAAAACAAAACCATCTAAGACTGAATGCAAAGCTGGACATTTTTGATGACTATTCCTGCAGCATTTGTTACAAAATTTACTCGTCATTTCCACAAAGAAAGAGCACCTGTAATGCAAGATTTCTGTGGTTGCACCACAGATTCTAATGCTTTGTCTTGTCCTCCCAACTCATCTGTAGTCCTTCACAAGTTAACCAGTCCCTACTTCCAGCAGGGAAATCATCTTTCGATAGGATCCTAATTAGTAAGGCCACAAAAAGTAACTGCCTATCTAGACATGCTTACAGGCCTCATTCTCTTATTCCTATTCTTGGCATTCTTTGCCTCCATTGTGCAAAAAAACCACCAAAAGTCCTCCTCTTAGTACAGTGGAATACAGCACTTCACAAAATGCTAAGAGGGTCCCCAAATATAAGTTGATCAGTAAAAAAAAAAAAAAAAAAAAAAAAAAAAGAAAAAAAAAAAGAAAAAAAATTAAAGGCCACAGGGTTAAACCATTTTTCTTCTCTCTCAAAAGAAGGAATTATTAGAAACATTAGAAAACAATCCAATCATAAAGAGTTATCTGCAAGCTCACAGCTTCTAAGTCATTATGTATTTGTGGTACGCTGGAAATTATTCTCCAGATCAATGCCACCAAATAATCAGTGGGACCACTCAAAGACTGAGGTACTGTACACGCTGAGTTGTGCATCCAGCAGGGAGCCCAAGGTGGAAAAGCTTATTAAAAGAGTTGATAATGGAAAGGTTTCTTTCACGATTAATCTAAATTTTGACATTCAGAACTTAATTGATTTGAGATCATTTGGGATTTCTCCTAAAATTAGGTCACAGAAAAAGCTCACTAAAAGTAGCACTGTGATGTTCCTAATGGGATCTCAAAAAATCTTTATGTCAAAGGCTACATGTCTTATTCGAAGAACAGTCAACTCCAAACCAGCAAACCTACAGATATGGTAAAAGTAGGCAAGTAATAATGATTTTTAAAAAGAACAGATTCAAAATCTCCTTATTAAATAAATTATTTTCTTTTCTGGCAGGTACATAAAAACACAGACCCCAAAGAGACCCACCAGTCATGACATCTTTTTCCATGTATCTGTTGGAAGAGCAGGTGATATATCAGTGCTGTGATGGGTTTCTGTTTTTCTTTTCAATGAGTTTCACTTGTTTATGTATAATCCATAAGCATGCATTATTACATTGCTATATGTTTAGATTATTTTCACTTACTAGTAGAGTAAAAGGTCTCTGGCATGGGATGGCTTGGTGACAAAGGTGAGATCAGAGATTACAGATGTTTGCATCATACAGTGTTTTGGGAAAAGACTTTGAGTCCTTGAATTTTATGTTAACACACAACCTTTTGTTTATAGTTAAACTGCACCAATCTAGACTGGTAAGATAACTGGCATCATCTTTTTATATTAAAAAGACAGTAAAACAAGTATTTTCTATCAACTTGCTCTCTCCCATTTCCCCTGTTCTTCTAATTCTGTGATGTGGTTCAGCTCTTTGGAATTGATGGCTGTTCCTGCAACTGCCTGATGATGGTCACAGCCCACAGGTCCTGCCATTCTGCATCCCTGGGAGCTGCAGCTGTCCTTCCCAGCCTGGCTGGGCCACAGAACCAAGGCTTCCTTCACACAGAGGTTAGTTTGGTAAAAAGGACAGGTCTGTTGGCATGCATTTTGCATCCGAGACAACTGAGGATAGAGAAAAAGCATGCACCTGAAAATGAGGTCATGTTATCCTCATTACCTGTTCTTTAGATTACCTCAGAGCCTTTAACCCAAACCAGAGGAAGGTTGGTTTTCTTTCCCCCAGCTCATTTTAGGTTTTTCTGGGTGGGAAGGTGTGGGACTGGATGGCTGCATCTTGTTGTTTTGGTTTTTTTTCAAATGGAAGAATTAAGCAGATTGAGTCTGAGGCTCAGAGGCACAAGTTTCTAGGGCCCACCTCACTGAGCTGGTAATTATTTTATTCATTACTTGCCTGACATTATGCAAAGAGTCTTGGGAACTGAATCTTAAACTGTAATCAGTGCATTTAATATTGGACAAGCCTTATTTAGGCTATTCTTAAGTAATGCTGGGATAATACTTAGTTTTGGAAGGAAGATATCCACTTATCTCCCACCCAAATCTTGTGAAATTGACTCCAGTCAACGCAGAATGCTTCAAAGAATAATTTAATAAATGACAGTCCCATTCCTAGATAGGTACATTCAAAACTACATTCACTTTTGCAAGTTGAGGATTTCAAAAACTCATTATATCACTTTAGAGACAAAGAAGACTAACAGAAAAAACCTGGTGACAAACACAAAACCACCAGTACATTCAAAACTACATTCACTTTTGCAAGTTGAGGATTTCAAAAACTCATTATATCACTTTAGAGACAAAGAAGACTAACAGAAAAAACCTGGTGACAAACACAAAACCACCAGTACAAGTCAGCAAGAGCCACAAAGACAGATAATATGAAAATACTTCATCAGTTGCTATATTCCAAAATAGCATTAATTCTCTGTTAATTTCTCTTGGGAAAAACAATTCTAGCAACCCTCCATGCAAAGCCCTCTGAAACAAACTACAGGACATTAACATTTGCTGATTATATGAACAGTGAACAGAGACAGCAAGCTGAGCAAAGAGGAAGAACACAGAGCATGGAAACTACGAGATCCACACCCATAACTGAAAGGACTCTTAAAATACACAGGCAGTAATTCAGTGTTACAGCTGCAGTTAAGACAGAAAAGGAAACACAAAAATTAAAATGAAAGACAAGTAAAAGCTATCCTCACATTAAACCAGTTTCAAAAGTATAGGTGTCTCTTTTTTTTACAGTGGGTCTAAAATAGGGTAAGATTTAAGCAGCACCTGTTTTGGGCAGAGTTTCTAAATAACCTGCCTTTTTTAGGAATTCATATAGTAGGCTGAAACCACACAAATACTGGCTAAACACTATTTCAAAAGGATTTGATGTTTTCTCAGCTTCATATAAATAAGCTGAAAATTTATTTTTATAGACTATAATAGGACTATAAAAACAAAATATTTTTCTTCTACAAAAACGGGGCATATTTCTTCTACCTGCTCTCTCCCCCCATGCTCCTCCTTCCAAAAAACCAAATGTTTGTAGGTTTAAAAAGCATAATTAAGACATGTCTGAGCCTTTTGACAGATAGTAACAAACTGTGCATGAAACTGGTAGTAATCAGCACATATACAAGAAACTGAAAAGGAAATAATATTTTTTTTTGTCGCACAGAAAATAATTCCACACAGGAAAGCAACATATTTCTGGTATCTTACTTGTAATGTTTTAGTTTGTTTGCTTTTAAGATAAGCCTTTTCAGGTCTATTACTTCAAAGTGCAAACTCCTGTAATTTAGGTACTAAAAAGATGAAATAGTTAGAGTTAATTTTTTTCATTGACAATGTCCCATTAAGGAAAATAAAAAAGGAAAACAAAAAGTGGGAAATTAAAATACTTCATTAAAGAAACAAATTATTTATTCCTCCTACAGATGAGGCCTGCTACACAAGAATAAAGGAACATTTAAGTACAGAAGCTATAAAGTCATGCCTCAATATTCTGCAACACCTCTCGTCACTTCAATAGGTTGAAAACTACTACAATTCATGTTTGTATGCAATGTGGAGGATGAATAGACCATATTAACAAGAATGTCCAGGAGTCAGAAAATGCATTGTATTCTCCACTTTCTCAGCAAGCAGACAGGCAGTGTGATTCACAGCACCTCAGCTAAGCAGGACCTATGTTGCTAACTTAGATTCTGTCAGGAATCACCTCTATTAAAGCAGTTGCTTCCTTCTAAAACCACAGAGGGGATGAAGTCTGCTGGTGCCAATATGCCCCAATCAGGCCCACCAACAAATAAAAAATTCCGCAGAAGTTCTACAGAAGTGCTGCAGTGACGTAAGTCAAACAGCTATCTAGAAGAAGCAGAGGTCAAAATAGAACATAGATGGGAAGAATCTCTGATGAGATTTTTTACAAGATAATACAAGAACCCGAGGAAGTGTCAGAGCAGAGGAATCACATCAACAGGATGCAAGTTCCAGTTAACACACCAACCTGAGAGCAGTTCTTAGCATATGGTCTTGAAAGGAGAGAAGAATATAACCCCATGGTGGCTCACTAATGGGGCAAACTGGTTGAGAGAGGAGGAAATGGAGAAGCGATAGCAAAAGTGCACAGCAAGTCATCTTAGGGGAAAGTGTGGCAGGGCAGGAAAAACAGCACAGCTAACTCTGATGGAGAAAGATGCAAAGAGGTGGATTCAGGACAGGAGGAACTCAGGCAGAGACAAGCACACAGTTCCCCAGGCAAGAGCGAGCTGATGGATTGACAGGCTGCTCAGAACAAAGAGAAATGCTTGGGGGAGCTGAGACAGCAAAGGGAGAGAGAGGAGACAAAAGGACCTGGGAAGAGATCATCAGGAAAGCTTCACAGAAGTATTATTTGGCAACAAAAACAATGCTTGCTAATTCCCTGTGGAAGAAGACCCAAAGTTTTTCAGGTCTGTCTCTCATTTTGAATTTAGGCAGAAGAGTTTTAAGGCCATACATAAAACTTTGCTGTAGTTAACTATGCACCTTGCCAGCAGCAAGGCCTCTTCCACCGACACAGCTGTCTGAAGAGCCATGGAGAGCTGTAAAGGTTTCAGTCTGGAAAAAGGTCCGACTGTATTTTGCGATGAACATATCACTCCCTGGAAGTTTGAGTCTGACTGTCAGGAAACCAAGTGAGGCACTAAACCAATAAAGCTTTATTTAGTCAGAGGCTTCAAAAGTCACTCCCTTCCTTGTTCAAGGGGACTAACCATTTACCATGAGGCAACAGCTTCTTACGTCAAAGCAAGTGCTACTTCGGATGAAGGATTTAAGGTCTGCTTAGCCTCTTTAATGCAATAAGGGCAATAACACGGAATAAAGGGAATAAAAGCAATACCATGCGAGTTCGCAGTGCTTCAATCAGAAACTCCTGGCTGGGCATTAAGCAATTCTTAAAAGGTTTGGCTCCCGAAGCTGCAATATGGATTTATGCAAGTCCTCCAGGATTTCTGAGCGTGCTGGAGCACAGTTACACAAAACACATGACAGGCTGAGCTTGGATGCTGTTTTGGACCACCCATCCTTGAAACTCCTGGACTTTGGCTCATGACAGAAATACCCTTTTATTGTCAGCACAGCTTTCTCCAAGTGTCACTTTGTAGATTGGCCCTAGTGCCATTTTTCCGAATTGTGTGGTACCAAAGAAAAAAGCCAACCAGAAGAAAAATGTCAGTAACTCTAGAAGAACTGCTGTGCAGAGCCTCCACAGGATGTTCTACTGCATGGGCTTCAGGCCTGGAAAGGTACTATGGCAGGTGTGGCCTCTAATACTGCAGAAACCACATCAAAAAATGAAAAATAGTACTGCAAATTTAACCTTTCTATGATACTCTGCTATCAACACCCTGAAATCCATAACAAAGCTGCCTGTAGCAGTTATCTTTTATTGTCCTCTTTAAGGCCACACACTAGTTTTTTGTACTTTGAGCAGCTAGTTAGTACAGGGTCTTCTTGAAGAGCTGGATGTCAAATACAGGAGGAAAGGGTAACTAACAGGATTGCTTTTTTACATCTTGGAAGTTGTGGGGGCTGCTCTTCCTTTTTCCTCCAAAACCTGCTACTCATCAGTTTTCTCTAAGTACAAAGAACGCTGAAGGAAGGTGTGAAAAAGGTCATAGAGGGCAGTACTATGGTACTCCAGTGTCAGCCTAGTTTGTAAAAACTAAAGACATTAACGGCTGAAGTACAAGACAAACCTGGCTTAAATGCAGCACTGTGGAGAAGAACAGCAGCAGCAGAATGAAAAACTGTCTTTAGCTCACATAACACTTACCCCAATTCGTATACCAAAGCAGACCAACCCTAGTTTTTCAAAATAGCATAAAATCAATCCCAGTAAGACATGGGGGATAGCATCCTTAGTATTCAATTTGGGAGAGCACTAAGAGCAGCTGGTGCAGAGCAGCATGTCTCCAAGCTAATCTCTAAACTGTTACCAAGGCCCAGAGTGCCCCTACTATCATCTGCAAGCACAGAAATGAGACAATTCAGGAAATTACTATTTGTCCTTTTTCTCTTGCCTCAGTCTTTCAAGCCTGAGAGCTAACAACTCAAGTAAGAATGAAAAAGAAAAAAAAAGAAGACAAATTCATTTTTCAGATAACTAATTAGATTTGTCGGTCTTATTTTAGACAGTCAAACATCAAAAAAATATTCCATCTCCTAGGTATTTTTTATCCTGTTGCCTGTTTGAACAAACAAAATATAATCTATTTTTGTACTATACAATTGCCATGGGTACTAAAGGATGAGACTTGTACACTTGGGGCTAGTTAAAGGTAATGTCAACACTTATGCACAGATGCACCACAATCAAGCACTTACCTTTCTTTGCAGGTGAAAACACAAAATTAGCCAGCTAGTTTTTGGAGTAATTTTGCTCTATTCCCTCACGTCTATCTGCTTTGTCACCCTTCAAATTATTAAAACAGCGCTGCCACAAAATTATTTCAAGTGAATTACCTGCTTGAAAAATATCCCCATAGACAGGTGTAATTTTTAAAAGTTAAAGCAGGAACAGTTTTTTCCTGGCACTCTTTTAAGCAATATAAAATTTGTACCAACGAAGTAACTCTTGCATTTACAAGAAATTCTTTAATATATTTCCCAAAAAATGTCACTTGAAATATGAAGCCCTATCGACAATAAAACTTGAATCTCTTTAGGATAAGTGCACCAAATACTTTAAGAAGACAGTAGAGAGGTACAGGCCTACTCATCTTACTGCACATATTCATCCACCTCTGGCTCAATGCTCCATGGAGAGACTGAAGATCAAACCAAGGAAAGGCATGTCTTGCAAAGAAAATTAAGGCAGGAAAAACACCTTAGGATGAAGCTACTGCAGGAAGCATAAAGCAGACAAGACACACCCTCTGTTATTATGTTACCCCTGGCTGGGGCAGAGTCAGAAGTTTTAAAGCACCTACAGATGTATACAGTGTATCAGGATTTATAAACTCTGTGATATTCAATGTTTTCCTCAAATGCCCAATCGCTAACATTGCAAGACTAGGCAAAAGTCTCAGATCTGACTCTGAAAAGTAAGTAACCATCACTGCAAATCTCTACTCTTTTGTGTTTTAGCAGAGGGAACATTGAAGACCTGAACCACAAAAGTTCAAGTGCACGAACACTATTAGAAGGACTTCCACCCCAGGGTTATTTGAAACCTTATCAATGTTTAAAACTAGCTTGAATAGTGAGTTTTGACCACTGGCAGCAAGGTAGCTGCACCCAATTACAGTTGCTTGGACTGGAATACTGAAGAAATATTTAGACCAGGTTCAAGTAGCAAAAAGAAGGATGCATGTCAGCATGGAAAAACAAGTAAGCTGGTTCCCTCCATATGGACAGTACTTTTCTCTCAAAAGAACAGCACTAATGTGAGACTTCCCTCTAAAAAGACAAAGGCATCTTCTGTCCATTGCTACATTACAGGGTACTCTCTACTCAAATATGCCTGGCCTATGCCTCTGTAGCCATACATCCACAAGCAAAGCAACAAAGTCACCTCCCCTTCTCCCTCTACTAACCCCTTTCAATTTGTTTTTTAAAAAATGCTCAAGGACAAAGTAGTTTTCCCTATGGTTATAGGTAATCTCTTTAACAGAAGTTATTTAAGACACTGCCTCCAGTCAGATAACTTCCTGTTCTACAAGTAACTTCACTAATGCCAGTACAACTTACTCAGCACAAAAAAGGCACCAAGGCTCAACTTCAAGCTGTTTTCAATACCCAGGACTGGTGACAAACAGGAAGAAGCTTCCCAAGGTGTGAGTTTTGTGCCTCTGAGCACAGGAAGAGCAGAGAGCCAACACACATTATCAGTCATGAGTGTCTCATGTCTTGTGCAAACGTCTCCCCTTTAGAACTAAAACTGCTAGGAAGCACTGATCAATAACTATATGTAACTCTGAATTGCTTCACTTTGTGTAAGGCTGAAGTAATCCATCTGGCAGTGAATAAAAAAAGTCAGGGAATCTGGGGGGATAAAAGCAAATGCAAAGCAGAGATCAGGAAAACCTAACACATTTTTGATCCATGTTTCTGGGGGTTTTTGACAGGTATTAGCAGAAGTGACAGCAAAACATCTACTCTAAAATGTAAACTGCTTGAGAAATCCTTCTTAGCAACTGTTTTCTTGTTTCATGCTTAATACAGAAAACCACTTTTAGTATTCCAGTGACACAATTAAAAGCACTAAGGAAATGAAAGTATTTAACTTTGCAGAGACCTCAGGTTCCTCTGACTAACTCAGCTGCCTTCAAATAACAATCCCCAAGTCCAAAATGAAGTCTGTTGGTGCTTTAGACCTCATCTTGCCTCTGGCTCACACTTGTTATGCCCATAACCCTTCAGCAGAATGGACTAACAGATCATATAATTTTTTACCCCTTTGCTACAAGACATTCTAACATGCCTACCTTTAGAGGCCCCAGCAAGGCACTTCAAGCCAGACTGGTGTTAGTTATACCAGTAAAACCCACAGAAAAAACAATCTGAGCCAGCCCTTCACTCCCATCCTACTTCCAACAACAGGCTCACGTCTCTCAGCGTGCAGACAACTGGGCTGAAGCCCAGACAAATACAAGTGCACTTAGAAAATTCTTGACAAAAACACTAGTGCTGATGCAAACAATCACATCCTGTTTCAGCTCATTTCCAACAGTTACCTAGAAAACTCTTAACTTTGCTTAAACTATGTTTAATTACATAATTAATCATTTCTCAGTTCCAAAGGTTTGCAAAGTAGAAAGGAGACAACAGCTAAAGCTGTGCTTTTCTGCTCCTCAAAGAAGCAACAGGCAGCCACCTGAACTCACACCGGTAAGAGAGAAACCTTTCACATTTTGTTGATGAATCAGAACATGACACCATTCATTTAAAAGTATTTACTTTTTTCATCTAAAACTATTAGATGCTATTAGTTCTAGTAGTATTTCTGTTTTCTGTATATTGCTTATTACCTTTCCTTATGTCGGCTAGTCCTAGTTCTCCTGCTACAAAAATGTACAGATTTTTTTTCTTTCTATGATTCTGTGATCTATCTCCAGTCTGTACAACTTCCACAGAAGTAAAGGTTTGATCCAACACCCACTGATGTCAGAAGAAGAGACAAGTCAGACCATAAAGAGAGGAAAATAGCCAGAATGTAAAAGGTCTGTTCTGACCAACTTAGTGTCTGGCTTTTGCAGTTTTTAATGACACCAACTAAAGACTCCCTCAGCTGGAGTCCTGGCAGGTATCATAAGCAGAGACGATGGGTTTGTGTAGTCTTCATTCTTTGTGTACTTAGCATCATGAACTTCATTTGCACACTGAAATCTATTTTTGCTTCTGCAGCAGAACAGAACTTGAAATTACTTTTTTTTAAGGGAAAAAAATCCCCAAACCTCAGAAAAATATTACATCTTTTCATCCCATCTTCTGTTACCTCCAAAAGTTTCTGTTGACCGTAGTTACCTGAATACACACCCTGTAGAGCCAAATTTAAGAGTTTCTGTGTATGTGGAACTGACATACATATGTAAGTTTGTATATTTGCAAATATTTCTTACCTACAGATATGCAGACAAACACCTTTTTCTGAGCAGAAAACCATCTACAGATGTCTCACTTATCTCTCTGTGCCCATAGCCAACAACAACAAAAAAGTATGTTCAAATAATTTTATCTTAAGCAAATCTGTTATTATTAGGTCAAATTGAAAGAGGAAAGTGACCAATATGTCAAAAAGAAAAAAAATCCATAATATTTTGATTGGCCTTTTCATTGTTTTTGGAGAGCTCCTGAATAACACTATATAAGAGATGGCTACCAATTGTATTCTATTTCACTGAAATTAAAAGCCAATTTCAAGGGTAGCAACAACTCTGTCCAGCAAAATAATTTACCATCATGAGTTGTTTCCATTTTCTAGACTTTGTTTTCCTTGAGCAAAAAGAAAGCACTGATTTTAATTTCTCAAGCATTAAGAAAATTCTCCATCTCAAAGGCTACATTCACCCTGCCTGGGAAAGAACACATACTTTTTTCCAAAGCAACATCATTTTTGATTGCACTTTCACAATCAGCAACTGCATGACACTTCACATCTCTCTGGGTTATGTCCACTCATGGCCACTCAGCCCTTCTATCAGCGATTCCTTGGACAAACCCAGTGACAGGAATGGAAAGCAAGGCCTGTAGATTCTAAACCAGGTGGTGACTTGTACCAAAACATAAACAAAACCACGTCAAAACTTGAAGAACTATTTGTGAAGTTTCTGCTTCTACTGTTTCTTGGGATATTCTAAAAGGACTGGAACTCTCAGCAGTCAACAGCCACATTTAGCTTTTTATGTCACCCTCCTGTGAGTCGTGTTGCATTTTTCCCCCATGCTGCAAGCAGCCATAAATAGATGTGGGAATCCAAAAATATGAAATTAGTTTTGTGGGATTTGTTTTCTTTACTTAAAAAGGGATGATGGTTGAAAGAAAGAAAGAAAAAAATCC
>WAAE01005820.1:0-10459 GCA_013400495.1 Nicator chloris
ATATATATATATATATACACCTCCTTTTTGTCTCAGAACACCAGACATGGAGTACACAGGACATATGCTTAATTTTACGAGTTTTCAAGAATTTAAGATTGAAGGAAAGCATTCCTAAATGCTTGTATCTCAGAGAGTTCTTTATGTCAGAGTACTGTTCATTCTTTTTTTTTTTTTTTTTTTTAAGATTTTCACGTTAGCTTTCACATTCTTCTGCTATAAAGTGACACACCTATGTCTCTTGTCATATTGGAATTTATGCACTGCAAGCTCAGTCTTAATTGATTTTATTTTGGTTGTGGTTATACTGTGAACTGAGTTCCTCTTCCTGGATGCTAGCACCACTATGTAGATATCCAACTGTTGAATTTGATATGACCAAAGCCTAGTTGAAACATTGGTACTCTAGATGGAAACTCTAGTCCTTGTGACAGTCAGAAATACACAAAGAAAGTGGCCAGTCCATCACATTATTTCTCCACAACTACCAAGTATTTGCAACCTTCCAGGGATCTGGTTTGAAGTTTGTATCTTAAGGGATAAAAAATCAACGAAAGGAAGCAGATAAAATCTTAACAAAATTGTTTCTAACCCAAACATACTTAATTGATAGAGCATATTCTTTTGAGATAAAATATATTAATTATTATATTTACAGCTCTGTCTGGTCCTGGCATAGCAGAGAAGTTTCCAATGACCTGGATCTGTGCAGTCCCTGATCTGACAACTGAAACCAATTGTCCAGGAACCCTTATTGGGGAGTAACATTTCTTGTAATAGACCATTTTTACTGGTTACATAACTGCCTTAATCAAGGATGATGTATCAGCAGAGGGCAGAAAGGTCCAGCAAAAAAATAGCATGAGATGGTGAAGTTGATGTCAGTTTAATTTAGATATCATTTATGTTAGGAAAATAACATTGTGTAGTAACTTAACACGACTAACAAGATGGGGGATTTTTCTGCACTTTAGTGGGTGGACATACTCAGTCTACTCTTTGGCTTAAAATATTAGGTACCATGCACCATTCTCTTAGGTAGCTCATCTGTTTCTGAGATGGGGATGCTCCATTTCCAGCTCTACAGTGTAGCATTATAATCACCACAGATACACTGAGAATTTGTTTGCTTTATGACTGTCATAGCTCCAACTGTTGAAGGTCCTAAATTACACTAAAATACCATAATTTAATTGGCATTTTCCTTTTGAATAAGATTCCAGAATAGCCTTTTCCAGAAAATGTACAAGTCTTTGCTGAAGATTGAGTTGGGAACTTTGCCACTGTTGGATATTAAAGCAGCTGAGCTGACAAAGCAAATCTTCAATGACCACCTAGTCCTGAGTTTTCCACCACCTCTCTGGAAAAAGTGTTGTCTGAGAAGTTCTTTTATCTCATACACTTTGATTTAGAATACTTACACATTATTGAAATCAGGGACCAGAATAATTTCAAGGGGTGTTTAAAAAAATCCATCAATAGTCCTGTTTTATCATATAGCAATTAATTTCATATATCATTCCAGATAATTTGAAAATGAAGGAAAATTTTGTTTGCACATTTCTTTTCTTTTTGGATCCAGGTGGGGGAGGAGGAGAAGAAGAAATTACGCTGAAAACCTGTGTTAGCTACTGGAAGCTAAGGTGAATTCGTTCTTACATGGATGTGAATGCCATAGTTAGTGATATATTCTGAAATATTGACCCTCCGACCTTTCTACAGAAAACATATCTTTTTAGAGAAGAAAAGAACTCTTTATCAGAGCTACATCTATGTTTTTTCAATTTCTATATCTCCTGGGTCTGAACAAAATTGAAGTGTCATACTTTATCAAGAGAAAAATGTCAGACAATCTGAAAATTACTCAACCTCTTAAAATTGCCTTTCTATTCTTTTGTTATAAAAAAAAAAATCAATACCTGGCAAATATGTCTATTAACCTCCAACAAGTAGGTCTGCTTTCTCACAGAGAAAGCAAAATCACTTCACAAGGCTTCTGCTAAAAAACTCCGTTCTCCAGTATTTACTTCTGCACCAAAAAATGCTTCTACAAATATAATGACCTGGTGAGTGGCCAATACAAGCAGATGTAGCAAACTTAATCACAAAAAAAATTTGAGTTGTTTGGTTATACCAAGATGAATCTGCTAAACAAGCAAAGAAACCCACCACACCAACACAGGAGACACAGAACCTGCAAGACCCTACAGAGCCACTGCTCTTTTGCAGGGAAAGCAACGAGTGTGGTGTGCCCTCCCCCACCAATAAAGAGCTATTTCTCATCACCTACAAGGCCAACTTTAATACCATGAGAATCTAATTGGCTCTAGTCCCCATGCTGTTTATAGCACCCCAATTTAATCACATCATCAGCTCATCAAACATCCAGAGATTTTTCAAAGGCTTTGAAGCCTCAGTCTTGTTTTCAAAATTTGAAATCTTATGTTCGATTGCCATGAAATGAGATATGGTAAAAAGACTGACATGAAGTAGTGAGAGGAAAATTAGAACAATTGTCTGAAAGTTTGGTGTCATATTTCGTCATATTTCATCACTTATTTTTTAAAAATAAGTGCAATATCCTGTCCTAATGATAGTATTTGTGAGTTTAGAGAGGGAATTAATCCTCAAAATTCACGATACTCTTTGTTTCTACTAATATAGGTTCCCTGAGTTCCTGTCAAAACATTGTGTTTTTCTTTCCCAGATAGAATATGCAAGTATTTTACATTTTAGAAACTACAATTAGATTCACCTCTGGTTCTCTCATATGTTAATATGCATATTTCTGAGGTATGACACCTCTTTACCCTATTTCAAATACTTTTGTTTTTGCAAACACATAAAGGACTGAAACAATTAAAACTGGAATAAATATTTCAACTGGCAATCTGTGTCCGTAAATACATCTACTGTTGTTATGCAATCACACTCCTCTGCATAGTGCTTACTACTCCTCCAGCTCTCTCACTGCTGTACAATGCAAATAAATACAAAGACAATGGTCTATCACAGCAGAAAATTATGAGTAGAGAAGAGCTACTTTGAGGCAGACACTGGTAGGATAAACCATTGTCTTGGTTTGAAAGACAGGTGTCTGCTGGGGAGAGCAGGGCCCCCCTTGAAATTGACAAATCAAACCCCCTTTTCTCTGGATTATCTCAATTTTTGAAAATTAAGGGAGCTCTCAGGCAAGATATTGAGGGTAGGTGTTATATATGTATACTAGAATAATTCATGCCAAGTGGTTTATACTGTATATAAACTAAATCGGTCTCATGTAAGTTATATCTAACAAGCTGTCTTTGAGGGAAACCTTGAAACTCTGCGAGGAAACCTTCATTTACATGTGAAGACTGGGCTGAGAACCCCTTATCTCAGGAGATGGTCGTGGCCAACGACCCCCAATTCACGCCTGATTCTCCCAGCCGATAAGTAGAAACCCATCAACGAGTCGTTGGCCTCTATGGAAGATTTCTCTGAAGCGAATCAAGATAGGCATCCCTCCCAAGAAAATCCTTTCAGCAGGACCCCGAGACCAATATTTGTCCACTATGAATACATCTCCACAAAAAGAAGGACATGGTTTCACTGTGAAGCCCAAGCCTGGGGCTATTTACCGGGTATAAGAACTGGGGTGCCAAGAGGCAAAAATGTGGCCAGNCTCTGCTTTTACAGAGTCCAGGGGAAAATTCTGATCCCGGTGTCTTTTGGGGAGCAGAGTTGGAACGGTGAGAAGTCCCTGCTAGTGGATGAGACAAATCAGAAGTTCTGTGGTGGTAGCTGGAAATGGCAGGGTGTCCTGGCAGGGCGGGAGTTGCGAGGTCACTTTGTAGCAAAGAAGGAGCGGTGCCGATGAAAAGCCACCCCGGCGGCGGCCGGCAGGGCCGGCAGGAGGGAGAGACGAGCTGCCAGGTCGCGGGCACAGGGGCAGATGACACTCAGCTTCCCCAGGCTGGAATCGGAGGTGACTCTGAAACTCCTCTCGCAGCAAGCAAAAGCAGCGTCGCCGTCTGTCCTTGCCGAGGGCCGGCGACGCGCTGCCCAAATACCCAGCCCGCTGGTTCCCTGCCCCCAACACCCGCGCTACCTTCCCCCTCCCAACTTTTGGCCACTTCTTTTGTTTTGGCCAAGTACTCATAAGTAGCCAGTAGTTAGTTTGTTAGCAACTTATGAGAAAGAATTCTACATTAAAACAAGGAAACAAATTTAACCTCCAACAACTATCCATTAGGCTTGGTCATGAAAGTGATTTTTGTTGTGCAAAGCAAAAATCATTCTCTAAGCTAACATGGGAAGTCCAACACAGCAGCTGTTATACAAAGGTGGAAAATATCAATGGTTTCCTCTGCCTGATTATGTAGCCTGTACATTTTTCAGTGTATTTCTTTGCAGTATAAACATTTATCAACATATATACTTTTTTTTTTTTTTATTTTCTTTACCTTCAGAAAGTACTTTATTCAACCCTAGAATATGAACCTGTGATGAACAGTAGCACTGCTTTTGGGAGGTGATCATCTGCTTGCTACAGAAGAAATCCAGACAATCCAGGTCAAGCTAGAGACCTAAGTTCTACACAGCTGCTATGCAGAGAGATTGGAATTCTAAAGTATTTGCATACATTTTTCCTCCTTTTACACTTGGTATCTGTCATAATCAATACAAGACACTTAGGAAAAAGTGAGCTAAATTTAATCCTTTGTGCAAAAATGGATTAGTTGCACAACAGAAGTGCCAGTCAGCAGGACCTCTGTAGAAACAAGGAAATCATTTAAAGCAATTTTCTTCTATGAGTTGAGTGAAGGTATAACTCACAACTCTTTATTCTTGACCATATTGTCCAGAAAAAAAGTTAAGCATGGACTTATTTTCAAAACCTAAGATGTGACTGCATAGCATTATAAACATTAAAAGTATACTGTTGAAAAATGAGAGATAATTTAGTTCAGCTATATCAATGGGACCGTTCATTTGAGCAGTTGTTTGCAGATTAGTAACTGTTATAATTCTAATCAATTTCTGGGCTGTTTCATGCCTTATATCTTGCCCAGACTGTCTAAATATATACATCTAGATAAAGACTTTACAAAATGAAGTAGAAACCTGAATGTATAATGATTGGCACACAATTATTTTAAAATCTGCATTTTTTCAATCCTTATTAGGCTGAGAAACCAAGTAAAAATGAGAAATAAGCTGGTTCAAATTCGATGTTGCTCACTCTGATGGTGTTGCCTTGGCCTCCCATCAAGTTGTTCTTTCATTCTCACTTTTTAACTGGATGGGGGTTGAAAATGAGACGGAAAAAACTAATGGGTTAATATAAAGAAATGGAGAACCCTTGCCAATTGCCATCTTGGGCAAAAGTGTCTCAATTTAGGGAGTATAAATTTAAGAATATTGATAACTAAAATTGATTTGAATGGTAAGAAACAATGAAAAAAGCTAAAATTCCTTTTATTAACTCTCTCACTTTTCCACCAAGCATAACTCCTTCTTTCTGGTTTCTTCTATGAAGAACACAGAGAGGTGGGGAGTCAGGGTTGAGGTCAGTCCATACAATTCTTCCTTGCTACTTCTTCCCCCTCATACTTTTCCCCTGTTCCTAAGTGGGTCCCTGCCATGAGCTGCAGTTTCTTTCATAAAATATTCACCTTCTACTCCAGTGTGGTTGCCCATGGGCTGTAGGGGACAAATTCCTTTAACATGATCATCCTAGGCTGCAAGAGAATCTGTGCTCCAGGGTCTGGAGCACTTCCTCCTTCTCATTCACCAACCATGGTGAATGCAGGCCTGTTTCTCATAGCTGTTTTCCTCACTCCTTTCTCTCTTGTGCAATGTCTTGCCATCTCTTTGATGTGTTTTCCCAGAGGCACCAGCAGCTTGGCAGAGGGGCTCAGCTGTGCCTTGTAGTCTCGTTGAAGGCTGCAACCAGATGTGCCTGGTGCAGGACAGCCCCAGTTCCTGCCAATACTTGGGCACCTACACCAGCTACAGGAACATAATTCCACTATTCTTATCTTTGCAATAGGGGTGCAAAATGATGAAAATCTGCAGCAGGAGAAAGAAATTTGAAAGAACATTTTGCTGTTGCTGCCAGCAACTTGTATGAGACAGACTAAATGCAAAAAACTTCTTCCTCTGGGAAAAGTTTTAATCACAGTAACTCTTTTTAAGTCAAAAATTATTACTCCTAACAAGCACAAATATGAAGGATCATACATAATCTTTTCCCATAAATCTCTTTACACTCTGAGAATATTGCATTGGAAATGTGTGAATATCAATCACTCCTCCTTTGGCTACACTGGGGGTTCCCAAACTTCATCTGGCTTCCAAACACTATTATTAGATGTGCTAGAAGCAAATAGATCATGCATATAAAGGAGTTCCTTGATAAATTTCCAAATATTAGGGTATACTTCCAAATTTCCTCTGATGTCAAGCTGCATTATTAAAGACCTAAGAGGTCTCTCCTAAAAACCACAGAAATTAACAAGGGAAATTGTGACAGAATAGGGTGCCCCTGTAGATTCTTATTCCAAGCATGAAATTTCTATGTTATTCTATTAAGAATTAATATTTACCGACTGACCTGCACAAATGAATGTGAAGACATACTTACTACATGCTTACTGATGAGATAGAAAGAAATGATAGCCAGAAAAATGTAATTTCCAAAGTACGGGGTCCAAAAAACGTCTTTTAGATTATCAAAGGTCCATTTTTGTGTAGCTCATCAGGATTTATCACATGCAACAATACAATGTGTAGTGTGCAAAATTTCATTGAAAGGGAGGCTACATCACCACATGACAAAAAGATATGTAAGTATCCGTATAAATTAAACAAGAAAATGGGTCCTCTTGTAACCAAGAAATAACTAATTCAAAACTGTTTGCTTGATTACTAATCTCTTATTTTTTGCATATGCCACCATCTCAAGAGTATGCTATCAACTCCTATCAATGTATTTTGAACAGTTTATGTGTACAAAGTGCAGATTTCCTTGCTTCTAATTTTCATCTTAAAACAGTGTTTCATGAATGAATGAAAGTATTTAATCCATTTATACAAGCATAATCTGCTCTTTTTCCACTCTTACAAAGCAAACAACTTATTACACATATTTGGTTCGATATTCTCAAATAAAAGATATTCCTTAGAGTCAGTTGTTACTCTAAAAGGCCTCAGTCTGAATGAGATGAGGAAGAAAAATGTAAAGAAAATGACATAACAGTGAAGTACCATCAGAAGCATATTTCAGTGGCTGAGAAGGGAAGACAAGGAAGCAGAAAGAGTCTGACAACACTACTCATCCAGATCTGCCTCTCTCTTTTGGGCATATGAAAGGCTCAACTACAAATCATCTTTCAAAGCTTATTTTGAATAGTGCCCAACTCTTACCACTGCAATAGAGAAAACTATGCATGGAAAAGAAAGGCTGGGAAAGATTAAAAAGGAAGTTCCAGCTACAGAATTCATTCGGCATCAGTTAGTGTTATAGTTTAGTAGCTTAATATCGTAGAGAAGTTTCCTTTGAGTTATATCAACATCTAATTTGTGAGAATGATGAAAAATATGATTTATTTTAATAAGGAAAAGTTACTTTATATCTTCAGGCAGAAGCATGGATCTGTTATCAACAACTATAATCACTCAAATCACAATAAGTGTGAATGCTGCCTTGCTAGTAAGCACTTCAAATAACTGAGCTATCTTAAGATGTGTTGTCCAAGTCCTCAGCTTTTCTTACCAGCAAGATGTGGGATTCTTCTTTGAATATTCATTGTTTTAAACAGATAGATGAAATTAAGTAACAAAAACTATATTCCACTGACCAGTTTATTCAGCTCATACAAAAGATATAAAGAAATAAAAGCAAAAATTATACAAGAATATTACTTTAGTCTTTTCCCTTATAATGATAACATTTAAATCTCAAAATGTATCTGTAATTATTAAACAATGGAGGCAAGAAACCATCAGATAGATATGGGATTTTAACAGAAATTAGATTTGTTATTCCATGCCAGGGCTTAAACCTAGAGAGCAGCTAAGTACTATGCAGCTGTTCACTGCCCCTTGCCCTTGTAGGGATGGACAGGATAATCAGAAAAAAGGTGAAACTTGTGGAATAATAACAGTTTATTAGTTATTGAAACAAATGTTACTAATAATGTTAATGTTAGTATTAACAATAAAAATACTTACAATATTGGAATGAAAATAAGACAGAGAAAGGAATAAAACCAAAAAGAAGGAAGCGATGCACTATACAATTTCTTACCACCCACTGACTGATGCCCAGCAAGTCTCCAAGCAGCACTTGGCCTTGCCCAGCCTGTTGCCCTCAGTTTATGTACTGGGCTTGATTTTCTATGGTATTGGAATATCCCTTTGGCCCATTCAGATCACCTGTCCTGGCTGTGCTCCTTCCTGGCTTCTTGTGCCTCACTGGCAGAGCATAAGATGCTGAAAAGTCCCTCACTGAAAGTAAGAATTACTTAGCAAGAGCCGAAACATCAGTGTGTTATCAACACAAGTCTCACACTGAGTAAGAAGCACAGCATTGTACCAGATACAGCAGGGAGGAAAACCAACTCTAGTCCCATTAAAATTTGGACATTCCCACTTTTTATGTGTAATTACACATCTGGCAATGATTAGTTATTTATGGTCAGTACCACTTAGTGAGAAAGTCTTATACATCTTCAGTAAAAAACCATAGATTTTCTATAGCTCTGCAAGGGAGCTCTAAGCTTTAGGAAGCTGACAACACTTGCAAAAAGGAAATAAAACTTAAGACAAATGATACATTATAACTATGGTTTGCTCAGCAGATGTAACTGCAGGGATACTTTCCTTGTGACAATCTGTCTTCTTCCTTGACATTCCTTAGTTAACAGAGAGGAAAGTTTTTGCGGAGTGGAGTGGCTAGCATGTCCACATGTTAGAGATGCTGCACATTGCTAATGTTACAGATACCCCCATGTAAATATTAAATAAGATTGCTTCTAGGAATAAAGCAAAGCTGATGAGTTACCAACAGCATCAAACTCTCTATAACACCAGCTGTACTGTCAAGAGAAAATGCACAACTTGCATTTCAGTGTGTTGTAGCACCCAAAGATGATGCATTTTGACATCCTGAACAGAACAGGCAAGCAAATAACTTCTAGCATTTTCACACATAAGCTGAAAATGCATCATTCTCTCTCTATTTTTTCTTAATACTCAGAATTTCCAAGATCAGAGTTAGCACCTTTGCTTCAAGCTCGTTTGCTAAATATTACTTCTGAAACCTATCAACAACAGAATGGAATTTTCTTTGCTATATTACTAACATATTCTTTCTTTTCAGGCTAATTCAAGAGCTGTCATCACCTATGAGCAACATTCTGCTATTTCATCCTTGTATAAACAGTGATGGTATATTGTCTTTTTCTGTCACAACAGGCTAAATTCAATCTGAAGAGTATGCATTGTTTTTGTTGTTGGTATATATTCACAAAGGTCTTAAACACATTTCTCATCCATGCTTAGAGAGTATGCATAAAACAAAACCAGTAATACATGATACACATGCCACAAAAGTAGTTTGAAACGAGTGAATAATGCAATCTAGTTTTATTCTACTGCTTTCTTATATACTTTAAGCAGAAAATCTGTGAAACTAGTCCAGTGGTGCCTTGAAAAATCAGTGGAATCTGTGAGCAGTGGACTAAGCACAATAATTAGGTATTTCCTGCTGTAAACGTTTTTAAACATTTCATTTGAACTTTCAACACAGAGTAAACCAGGTGATGCTCCTAGCAGAGTTTGCACAAAACACCCATAATGCCAATTTTAGAAAGATGACTGAGAGCAAACAATAATGGAGAAGATTCACACTTGCAACCCATCTGCTTTTGCTGCTCTGGTTATGAAAAAATACCAAAAATGCATATGAAATGGAATAGCTAAGATTGGACTTGTGATTGTAGGTGGATTCAATTTAATAAAGTATAATTAGCATAACTTTGGTGGAAGAAAAATCCTAATATGGGAAATGTCTTAATAATAGACTAATTTTACCATTGCTTTCCTTAGGGAAGATTAGTGTGATTATTTCTGATGCAGAGTTGGAGAAAATTAAATATAACAAATGCCATAACTTGCCAAAACAATGATTTGGGTCAGTTACAGGCATTTAGACTCTAATTTCAGAAGCCAACATAAGAACCCACAGATTCTTGCTTAGATCTTTCTAATTCTATATGTAACATCCAAGTATTACCAGGACTTAAATTTAGAGAAATGGATCTGATGAAAAATAAAAAGATTAGTACATAAGCATTGCCCAAAATCAAGGCCTCCAAAGCTCTGTTAGTTTAATCAATTCAGAGTAGCAAAAGATGAAAATCTATATATAAGGTTTACTACTAACTATGTAGTACCACATTTGTATATGGCT
>WAAE01005822.1:0-19156 GCA_013400495.1 Nicator chloris
TCTTCTTTTGTTTTTGTAATGGCCTAGGGTTTATGCCATAAGTAAGCAGAAATCCCAATTGCAGTGAAAGGGAAGTGAATTTGTTCGTTTCCTGTTGTGTTTATCATATGCAAGTGAAAAAAAAAATCAACTTTCTCCTCTGATATCCTGCAGCTGCTATGATAGTTCTTAAAAATGTTTTCATATACTTGCATCTTTCTAGGATTGGGAAGACTTTTTGTCCTCAGGGATGTAGATGCAGCTAAAAGGAATTCCCATACATTTTTACACATTCAGTGTGCTGCTGTAAATCATGCAATATAGAAGCAATAGTAAAACTTGCAAATAGTGCAAAAAACTCTGAATGCCACAGAAGCAGTAAAACTGTGAATTGAGAGTGTCCCAAACTAATGCACTTGGTAGATAATATAATTTTATGGTCAGTTTTGTGAAGCAGAAATTCTTTCCTTCTTGTGTTTGCTAGCCTGTAAATCTGCATTCTTCTTGTCTAGACTTTGCCCAACATCCTAACAGCCTCTTTGAAGTTGCTTAATACAAATAAATAGAATTGAAACTTAATAAATATTTTTTCTATAACTGAAATGAAATTGGTCATTCACATGCCAAATTAGTCATATAAAGTGATGGAGTTCCATAAACATTTTATCTCCTGCATCAGCCTGGGAAAGTAGACTGGGATGAAGTTATCATAGGCTAGACTTTCATGGTTTTAATTATAAAACATACCAATGTTATGCAAAGCATCCATGAAAATTCTGTAGCACAAAGGAAATTATGGGAGCTAGTAAAGTAATAAATGGATTCAGTGAAATATAGGGTGGTTGTTTGTTTTTTTTTTCCCAAGAGACCATCAATAAAGATTTTTTCCCTTTACATTTATAAACTCATTTTTTTCCAGATTTCACTCATTTTTGTTATTTATGGGCCATCCTCCCTACGCAATACGTGAAGTCAACATCAATAAGTTCTGCAAAATTATCAGTGAATTTGCTCTGGAATACCGCACCACCAGGGAACGAGTTCTGCAGCAAAAACAGAAACGAGCTAACCACAGGGAAAGAAACAAGACCAGAGGGAAAATGATAACAGATGTAAGTGGCAAATGCTATCTCCCATAGCATGGATTCTTCAAAATGTCTTTCACTGAATGTGGTATAAAAAGTGTTGTTACTGTATTTTTATTTTTAGAGGTCCTTGTGCTGTAAGTAATGAACTCTCCTCTATTAGAAGACAAAACTTGCAAGTCCTTGATTGTGTATATTTTCTGCTTCATAAAAATGCATAGGATGAGAACAAACTGAAATTAATTATGCAAAAAGAGCTTCTCTGTGTGCTGCACAGACAGTGTCCAGAATATCTAGAAGACATCGGGAGCTGTGTGTATCTGATCAGCCAAGAATATGAAAAAGAAAAAACCCTAGAAATTATACTCTTAACTGAGAACATAATTTAGATGATGAATCATTGTAGCCATTTAAGTGATTGCAGTCAAATTTTAACGGATTTTTTCCTCCATCTTTGAATATTCTAATATAGTCTTGAGTCTTGATATTTTATCTATTTTTATGTCTGTGTATGTATATATGCACATATACATATATTCCATGTGCATGCTTAGCAATTTTCTTCTTAACTTTAAAGCACAGCCCAGCCAATTTCACGGTAACAGACTACTTTGGGATTCTGAAAGGATGGACAAATCCATGTCCACAGTAGATGTTACTCTGCAAACTTTTTGACTGTAAGATTGCATACATTGCATGCTCTTAGAATAAATAAAAATAAGGGTAGTTTTCTCAGCACAATAGGTTTTAAAATCCCCTTGATTTTTTTCTTTTTTTTTTTTAAGTTAATGTATTTTGACTCAATCCAAATAGAGTGTTAAGAAGTGCCAGTACTTAATAAAAGTTTCCAGCTGTCTCAAAATCCAAAGCTGGAGTCTCGATTAAATGCAAGGGTTTCACTGCACATGAAGCTACCCTTGCCTTTGGCATGAAAAGCCTGAAGCTGATTACAGTTTTATGGCTCAGGCAACATGGGTCAATATAAATATATAAATACATATATATGTATTGGGACTGACACGAATTGAGATTGTATTTAAGTCATTGACTCACGATCATTTGTAGATCTTTCCTGGCAATATCCTCTTCGGAAATCTGCCCCATCTAAAAAATATGTTAAATCTGCATTATATCAAGGATTTTTTCTTCTGGTGTAGTCTCAGGTTAAGGAAGAGGCTCAGATTTTATACAAAGGGTATCATATAGTCTTACAAATTTTCAAAACTACTGCTGGAGAAGTGAGATCACTTTCTGCAATTGCTTTTTGGTTTTCCTGACATGTTCTAAAGGAGCCAAAAGATAGCATTAACCAAAGAGTTTCATAAATTAAACTGTTCATTCCCTCACATAGCTTTGACACTTTCTAGTGAGATGTAAAGGAATTAGTGTTTTCCTATTGTGTTCTTACCATATAATGTAGTGCTTATGTGTTATCTGTCCAGAATAATTGCTGTCGCAGGACAAAAAGCTTGTCTATATCCTGTTCCTGCAGAAAATGCGAGAGGGAAAGGAGTTCTGGTCACTGGCAACTGCATTCAGGAAGTAGAGAAATGAGACCCTTTCAAACCAGAAAAAGTCTCAGGCTTGACAGTGAGTCAGCAAGGGGCAGAACCAGGGACAGTGGCTGTTTCCTGAAAATGGAGGGAAGGAGACATCAAGGCCTTTCCCAGAACAAAAGTATTATTGGAAGAAGATCTCTTGTTAAACTCAAGATTTTGAGATTTGGCAAGAATTAAATGCCACGTGTCAGGTAGCGTTACACCAAAAAATGTCTTGCAGATCTTAAAAATGGGAGCATGTTTTACCTATCACTAATTTATAATTATAGAGCCATCCTACCAGCTTGAAACCAAAAAGCCTGCACGAGTAAAAACCAACAGTCTTTAAAACTGCCCTTACAGGAATGTTTTTAAGGGAGTTATTAATGTGGCCACATAGTTATTTCAGAATTTAGCTAAATCTCTTTGACCATAGCCCAGTAATATGGCCTCATTTACCTTTTATTTGAACTGCAGTATATGGTAAAACTGAATTGAAGTTGCATGAGACTATTTGTCACGGCTTCCTCTGACAACTTCAAAGTTGTATCTACCTCAAAACAAGTTTCCAAGTCAGCGGGATGGAAGATATTTATGTGTGAAGAATGATGAAAACTTGGAATTTTATTGTAGTTTTGTTTTGGCTGTGGTTTGTATCTGGTCTTGATTTTCTTAGTGTTTTGTATTTGAAGGCTTGGAAAGGGGAGATAGATCAGTAATGCATTGACAGTAATTCACTAGTTACAAAATACTGATAGAGGAAAGTTGAGATCTCGACATTGGAAAGAAATTCTTTGTAGAAAGTGATTATAATATGCAGTAGTCATATGGAATTTTACTTTCTGCTTTTGGTGACCTAAAAATATTGTGCAGTTCTTTGAAATTTACCTCCCTGTCATTTTGAAAGTTTCCTCAGGGTCTCATTTTTATCACCTCACCGTATATTGCTTTTAGGCAGATGAAGAGGGATTTTAACAAAAGCAGGAAAGGAATAAGCCAGAACCAACCCAACTCTTAAGGAGAAGGCCTGTATCTCTTAAACCTTGTCCCCCTGCAGACTTGGAAGGCAGAGGGATGCTGGCTCGTCGCGTGGAGAGTCTGCTGGCTCTTTGCATGGAGAACTCGCATCAGCTTCAACAACTACTCACATGGAGTAGGGCTGAGGAGCACAATGGGGAATATTTCCAGTCTTTCTTTCAGCCTTTTACCACAGATCCCTTTGTATTTATATGTTCTTTAATAGCTGAAGTGGACGGGCACCGTCAGTTTAAATCTTGGTGGATGTTGTCTGGAGGAGAGGGGTAAGGGAAAGAGGAGAAAAGTGCTTTGCCACAGTTTCACAGGGGAAATTGCCTAGCCTCTGTAACCTTATATCTGGCTTTAGCCAATGATAGCACTCATTTCAGGCACACTAAAAATAACAAGCAAGCAAAATAGGGAAAAAATGCAATTATAGATACAAGTCTGAGCTTTTAAATTATTTTTAATAATAGTAGGCAATACAAGCATCTGTCTCCCAGATTTATGAAGCTCTGCTTTTCACGATACTTAAGAATTTCAATTCCAAAAATGCTATGTAATAGACATAATATTTTGAAATAGCAAATCCACTACACAGAAATGCTAGCCTAAAGGAAAAATGTAAGGGCAAGAGGAAGGGAAGGAGGGAGATCTTAAACTGTCCTGCAACATCCAATACTGAATGACAGAAGAATCAAATGGCCTTTTTTCCTTCAAATTAACTGCAAGTGGTATTCAGTATAGCAATGTTCTTTCAGTGCTTTTTGATAGTACATGTTAAAAAATTCCTAATTTATTGCTATTCCTCAGTGTTTTTATAATGATGAAATGAAGAAGGAAATACAAGGCTGAATGTACACACTAGGGTAAAAGCAGATTCCCTTGTGAAACATAAGGTTGATTTATTAATTTTGCTGCTTTTACTCCTGTTGTCAGTATTTTCTAGAGGAAAATGCCTCTTCAGGCATGAGAATATGAAGGGGATGGTGAACTACATCTCCTGTGCACTGGAGTAGCTTTGGCTGTGGGACAGTGGTTCTGGGAGTGAGTGTTCTCCATGTGGAGCAGGAGGGAGAGAAATGGTAATGCCCAGGTACTGGAGACGAGCAGAGAAGTGCCCTTGAAGTGAGTCCACAGCAAAACACTCCTAGCTAGATTAAGTGGGCTGGAAGGCCAGCAGCTGGGACTTTACCCTGTAAAAATCTAGCTTGATATAAAGTAATACTATAATACACTTTTGTTTGGAGCACAGTCCTTGTAATGCGTGTTCTCTACTATTTTACCTTGCCCTGACTGCCTTTTTGTATTGTTTAGCTTAATTTTCTATCCTGCTGCCTTTTACTTATTAGCAGGATGTACAGAATGATGCATTACATAGATAGATAGATAGATAGATAGATAGATAGATAGATGGAATTAGAATACAAGACTGTTTGTACTTCCTATTCTTCTTTCTGTTTCTTCCTCATGACAAAAAGTGAACAGTGGTCCTCTTTAGAAGAACAGCTTTATAGAGTGACTCCCTGCCCCCCAGGGGATGGAAAAAAGACGAACAGATAATTTTAATGCAAAGGGAACATACCTGCCATGGTCCCTCTGCAAAACACAGTGCCTGTGTTTCTGTCTGTACCACTGTGTCCAAATTAGAATAAGCATCTCACTCTTTGCATAAAACATACCCTTAAAAAGTAATGTTAATGTGCTGCTCAGCACTCACAGCTAATCTTCTTATGGAGATTGTGCTGAAACTAAACTGAGGGCCAAAGTAAATCAGGCTTTCATTTTTAATGATGAATGTTTCTGGAACAGAATATATCAATCCCAGACAGAAATGAGAGCTGAGATGGAGATAAGGTCAAAAATGTGTATTAGTAACACTAGAGAGAGGAATACTATTGGTGGAATGCTTTTTCTAAAAAAAAGAAACAAAACAAAACCCACAAATTTAAAAAAAAAGGCATAAAATCTCTGGACTATGTTTGCCCTTTATAAACAATCAAACCAAAAATTATGGAAACAAGGAGCCCAGATACTTGAGAAGCCATGTTTTACTTTGGGAAGCTTCCATGTGGGGCATCTTCTAACCCAAAGTAAAACAAGGAGCCCAGATACTTGAGAAGCCATGTTTTACTTTGGGAAGCTTCCATGTGGGGCATCTTCTAACCCAAAGAAGAATTCCCAAGGCACTTGGGAATACAGACCTAAATAGTTTGCTCATTCCCTGTAGATCCCCAAATTTAAGAATACTCCATATCCCACAATATTTTTGTATGGCTGTGCATTTAATGTAGTGCAACCATCAAGATAGTTTTAGATGCCTGTTGTCACAGAGTGTGAAAGCCCTAAATAACAATACATAATTGCATCTCTCTGATTTCCAGAATCAGGTATCAGGCAGCTACTGAAGAACTTTAAGCATTTTTTGAAAGACTACCCAGCATTTGATTTGAGTGCTCTGTTGAATTGGAATTTGAAAAACCCCAGCTTAAAAAAGGAATTAAAACAAACACTTAAGTGTAGAGAAAAGGAATTGCCAAGAAGTTGACCTCTGCACTGGGAGAAACAACAGCCAGGACCTCCCTGTGCTGCACCGAGCTGGAAGAAGGAGAAGGAATCCTACCTAGTGCTGTCAGTTTCCACGGAGCAAACAGCCGCATGACTCAAGGGAGAGAAATAGGATGGGTTAGGGGTAGTTTCAGTTCACCATTTCTGTAAGAAAAATCAGGAAATTTCTACATACCCTACTGGCAGTGACAGTCTGCTCTACATACAATCAGCTGAAAAGAAAAAAAAAAAGCAAGCTGATTGTCTAAGGAATGAATTCCTTATATGTCTTCTATTTTTATGTCCCCCTATTGCATAAACAGTACCATGGTTACCTCTTGCTCTGTCATGGTTTGACGGTGCTGTCTTTCCTAAATCTTGCTGTTTGTCCTTCTCCACCTTGTCCTTTGTTTCCAGTGGCAGACCGATGAAGAAGAGGATGTTGAGGTATGGTTCTCTGAAAAAGCATGTCATCCTGTGTCTCCTGTGTGCTGTGACATCTAATTTCTAACTCAGATAGTATGGACTGCTCAACTCCATCTGCTCAGCTGGAACTATGAACCATGACATATTTCTCATACCTTTTTGTCTCAATCATAAAAATGCATTTTTACAGTCAGCTTTAACCATATGCATGCCTGTCCTCTTGAATAAAGATATCCTTATCTGAGGCCTTAATAGTTTTAAGTTTCCTCATTTCTTTTCCTTATTGTCTGTAATGTACTGCAAAGTATCCCCATTACCCAAAACATCAGTGATCTAAACGTTATTGGGATCATAAGTTAACTTGGGCTATGGATTGCAAGGATAATTTCGTACTCAATAAGCTGTGTAACACCACATGGTATTATTTTATAAAGTTTTCAAAAGCATCAGGATATAGGGATGTTAAGCAAATCCTAACTGTTTGCCTTGCTGTATAAATAGAGAATGAGACTGAAACCACTACAGAGACACTTTATTCATCATAACAGTGAGCCATGGAGTAGTTCATGTATCTATCATGAAGTGCTCCTAAAGGTGATGTTCTAGCTATATTCATAATAAAAATTTATTGATTTGAAGAGCATCTTTTTTGCAATGCATTTTTTGTTCAGCATTAGAACTTTCTTCAATTTGCTGAACATAAACAATGTGGCTTAATGCTCACTGTTTCATAGTGGTGGTCATTTTCTCAACAGAAGGGGGTTTAGGCAGCAGTTTATGGCAACATCTGAAAATTAAGGAAATGAAATAAAACTTTTGGCTCTAGAGCTTTGCCCTCAGTGATGATTTGTGCTGTATAGCTTAGGGCATGGAAAGAAAATTACATGAATTTGCCTGTTTGTGCCAACGTGTAACTAACTTGTGTGAACAGGAACTAACAGTTATGTGAAGGCTTTATCCTTTGGAATTTTTGGAGACTGTATTGATTAGCTGGACAACCCACTTTGTATAAGAGAGTGGTCTTAATGCAAAAACAGCATGACCTTTCATAGGAGTTTTTCTCTAATATTTTTCTGTCTCTTAATTTCACATGTGAAACTCTAAGACTTGCATACTTTTCACATCAAGATGTTGCAAGCTAATCTTTTAACAAGAAAACAATCTTCTAACTATCAAAAATAGATTTCATACTTATAGATTTAGCTCAGTGCCTTGTAGGGATTATTGTTTTGCTACTCAGTTAACTTGTTATCTTACCCCAAAAAGTCACTGTGTTAAAATAGAATCATCTTATCATTGGTTTCCAGATTACACATTTTCAATTTGCAGTCTTGACATGGGGACTTGATCAAAGCTCTGAAAGTAGGGTCCAATCTTTTCTTTCAATTTACCATTCTCTGACAGAAGGGATTTGCAGGTTTGCATCCTTTAAACTGACTGGCTTGATATCACCAAGTGAATAATTAATGTTGTTTATTATGCAAAGGAAGAAGAGAATGCAGCACTTGTCCTTTCATCTGTGCTGAATTAGAGTAAGAAAGATTAAAAGGAAAAACAAAACATATTTCGGTGTCTGATGTTGGGCTGATATGAGTGAGAGTACTGAGGTTTATTATTATCTCTTGATGCCTGTTTGCTGTCAACAGGGTTGGTATTTCCTGCAGTCAGGGCTGTATTTTCAATGTGCTTTGACCTTTCTGTAGATAAGAGCATAGTGGCAAATACCAGCATCCAAGCCCTTTGGAGGCAGAGTCTGGGAAGGGAGAGCAGCCCAGCAGTTCAAGTCCTTCTCCTTAGAAAGTACCCACTTCTGCTGCTCCCACCCATTCCTAGGTGGTTGTTTTGGTCACTGGTGGGGCTGCTGCATACCCACACTGTGCGTGCCCAGCTAATGTAGCTGCTGTTGTTCATGTGGTCGTGGGGACAGGGAAGCAGAGGGCAGATTCCTCAATCTCTTGTAAGGTTTTGTTTGTTTTTCTGACTTCCGACTGCAATTTTTGTGTTTTGGCCATAAATAATTTGTCTGGGTGTTTTGGGATCAGGGACTTTTTAGGCATTAGAGGTGATGTGTATTAAAGTTAGCTGTAGATAATTATGTTTAGAGCAGCTTGAGAGTTTTCTGTGCAGCAAGGCAGAGAGGCAAGAGGAAAAGGTGTCTCTTCCTAGACCACTGCCCCATTTTGCCTTGCTACTGAAAGTTGATTGTACAGAAAGAAAAGCAGTTTCTTTTTTCTGTTGTGTCTCCTGCTGTTCCTCTCAGCATTGTGCCTGACCCCAGATCAGGCCCAGTCTGGATCGAAGGTTTCAAAGCAAGTCCTTGCTTTGTACCTTTTACTCTCAGACATAAGGTCAAAATTACAAAGCTCGAGCTAGTGCATCTGTTTTTCCTCTGACTGTGTCTGCTCCCTGCTGTCACCCTGTTTCAGGTTTGTTTCTGGTCAGAGTGAATGCTCTGGGAGAGGAACAACTGTTGCTGGGCTCTTTGAGAACAGCTGCACACCGAACCAAGCCTGGGAGGACACTTCTTCCCTTGCAATTCACAGTGAGCCCCTGGCCTATTGTCCATGCCGTTCTCAGTTGAAACAACAAATCCTTTTCCTCCCGCAGTCCGGCAAGTTCTCCAGCAGCTCCCCGCCCTGCCAGAGCCAGCCCCAGGGCCTGCAGTACGCCGAGGATGCTGCCGAGCACGAGAACATGAAGGCAGTGCTGAAGACCTGCTCCGTGGGCGGGGACAGCACCATGGCACTCGGCGTCCGCACTCGGAGCCGCGCCAGCCGAGGTAAGCGCCAAAACTTCCTCTCGGCCACTTTTCTTGTGCTGTGCCACACAGGGGCCCAAACGTGGAACGTGTCCCCCTTGGGTAGCACTCACAGCTGTAAAGGTGGAAGGGGAAGGAGAACATCCCAGTGGTGTTTTCTTGGTAGAAGTGAATTGAGGCATGGGGATGAAGAAGAATTTTCCTGAAGTTTCAACACATAGATCATAGCCAGAGTAGGGGTGCCAGGAGTCCAAGCCTGCAGAAGTTTTCAATTCTCCCTGCATGATGATGGTGACTGCCCACTAAGAACCCGATTCTTGTTCTCATCATGAAAGCAAAGTGGGCTATCTGGAGAATCCAGGATGTGGTTTTCTTTCTATTTTCAATAGAAGCAAGTAGAAGGGGGAAATTCAAATTCAGGTGAAAAGACCTTGCAGTATTTTATCAATGTCTGGGGAGAAACTGGGTAGAAAATGGGTAGGAAAAAGGTGATGTGTCTTTAAACACCTCCCTGCTAAACTGCAAAGGTAATGGGTACTTGCTTTTGTCTTCCCGTCACCGCTCCCATACTTGCAATACATGGAAGATGGTTTTGGAGTAAAGATGATGCAGCAAAATTCAAGTCTTCATTTTCTTCTCTGGTATTTCTTCTCCTTCATATCTGGATATCTTACACTTTCTTGATACTTTTTTTTATACAACTGATAGCACATCCACAGCATCCAACTCAAAGTCAGTGTGTGTGTGTGTAGTTTACTAAGGCTCAAAACCATGATTCTTACTAATTGAGAAGTTTCACAGCCCCATTGTAAGAACCC
Organism: Nicator chloris; assembly: GCA_013400495.1. NCBI lineage: Eukaryota > Metazoa > Chordata > Aves > Passeriformes > Pycnonotidae > Nicator > Nicator chloris. Next base: position 10,169 of record WAAE01005822.1, read on the forward strand.
AGTCAGCTAACTAAAGTACAAAGATTAAATAACTCAGGCTGCACTGCAACAAGCTGAACAGCAGAAGTAATCCACTGAATGCTGATGAGAAGAGTGTCCTGATTGTGAGAGTCAGCTTGTGTTCCCCAGAACAACAAAGGCAGAAGATAGGTGAGCCAGAAAAGAGCTTGTCAGGAGCATTGTTGTAATAGAATTGCTTCTGAAAAAGCCAGGAGACAAGGCAGCTGAGTAAAGGCCTAGTCAAAGCTGTTTATGGACTTCAGGGATGTGGTATAAAATGGCCTTTTGGTGATTTCTTAGCTGCTTGCAGTTGTACCACATCTACTCTTTTGCAAATCTCGCTGTCAGTGTTCACACTGCACACTAGCCTCCAAATAATTTAAAAACAAAACACACACAGAACAGTAGCCAGTAGCGGAGGAACCCAAAGATGTTACACAATGCTCTGTGGAGTAAGGAGTGCCAGAGCCTTGGACTCGGAAACATGGCTCACTTGTTTGTTTGTGGTTTTAACCAAAATTGCTTTCAGCTTGTCAGCTTGCCAACAACTCTTCCACTCGTAACAGAGCGCACACAGTCATGCCAGGACACATACAGCTCTGTGATGCGAAGGTGAATTTGTCACTGTGAAGGGGACAAGACATGTCAAACCACATGCCCTTTTCTTGCCTCCTTTGCAATAGGTCATGATACAGATGCTCAGAAATTGTTAGGTCTTTCTTTCAGTACAAAAGGACCTGTGTTCCCAATTTGCATCAATCTCTAAGATGTGCCATGTCTTCTAGTGTCTTTGTAATTGGAGCAGAGAGAAGCATGGTCACACAACACATCCATCCTTGGCTTATAGGCAGCCTCTAGCAGGCATTTGCCAGTTGTGTGGTCAAGAGCAGGACACCAAGGCTTAAAGGAACAGAAAGTGCGTATATAAATATATATATATATTACAATTGTGTTTGAGCTCTTGGCTCTCTGCTGGTGTAGCAAAGAGTCTAGGCTATTATTTAGAAATATTCTCCATTAGGCAGATTCTTCTTCTTTGGTCGAATTGAAGTCGGGATGACTGAGCTGCCTGCTGTAATTTCCCAGAAAACCCGATTGCAAAACCAAAGTGACGCAAGAGACGTCCTCTCTTCTTTTCCCCGAATTCACTTGCTGAACTTTTCCAGGCCGTATCGGTTCGTGGAACGCTGGCAACGACGATTCCCCAAACGCAACGGATGACGCCGCGGATGAGATCATGGATCGCATCGTCAAGTCCGCCACCCAAGTGCCAAGCCAGCGAGCGGTGCCTAGAGAGAGGAAGCGGTCACGAGCAAATAGGAAGTCATGTGAGTATAAGGCTAGTAAATTGCTCCAGAAAGGGAACATGCAAATATTTCTGTATATCGGTGTAGGAACCAGGCCTTTGGTAGGCAGACATGCATTGGGAGTGGCTTGAGTGCGTGCTGATGATTGGCTTCTGTTCCTCTTACCCTTGTTTAAACAGCGTTGTATGCAGTGGGTGACTCTGTCTTCTACAGAACTTGAAATGTCCTTAGCTGAATGAGAAGAATGCTTTATGGTGCTTATGACAGTACTTACGCATAACTAGAGAATTCAGATCAGGACCTCATATGGAGACTGCTTAAAATGCTGTAACCTACTGTGAACTGGCATAAACATTAGTAGTTGTGTCTGTAGCTGAACTTATTCATAAAGCAAAAAAGTAGTTTGAGATATTTCGCCTTTTAAAATCTTTCTCTCTCGTGCTGTATGCTATCTTTCCGCAGCCCTGAAAACAAAATGTCTACTGCTGCTTGGCTGCAAAGTGGTTATAGAGGAGTTTAACTTCCACTGGGAAGAAAAGGTAGCACATTTATAAGGTGGTCTTTCAATGGTGTAGTGTGGCCTTGGGGCTGAGCTGCAGCACCCAAGTTTGAGGAGTTTGGTTTCATGGTTTAGTAAATCCAGTGTTTAAGAGGTGATGAACTTCCTGGGTTTGTTTTTTTTTTTATTTCCTCATGTGCAGAAACTAGTGCAAATACTATGAGAAGGATAACTACCCAAAGAACATAAGATTTTAGTGTTTAACGTCATTAACTATATGTGGCATTTGACTACCTTTCCATCCATTTTTTTAGCATTTCTGGGAAGTTAGGACAAAGAGGAGACAACAACAGTGAGTGAAAAATGACACAGATTTTCTTTTTTGTGGAGTTGTTCTAACATTATGGGTGATCAAAAACATTTGGTATTTGCTATAAACTAGCATGTGCTGAGAGCATATTCACTTTCCCCAACATGCTAAGAAAGGAACTTCTGCATGTGGCAAGAGCAGAGACAAAGTGGACACTTTGGTTAGATAAGCCAGTCTCTAAACAAAGAAAATGAGCTGACACTGGATTGTCTGTCTTACTTTCTGTCATCCACTGTGCCTTACCTCTTTCTGGCATCACCTGCTTCTACCCACTTCCCCACACAGTTCTGGTGTTCTGCACGTGCTGACTTCTGCAGTTGGCTTCTGCATATCAAATAATTCTCCTGTATGTTTGCCTATTTCCCTAGTTTAGCCCATTTCCATGGTTTATCCCATGCTAAAGTACTTCCTCTGTTGACAACACTGTCCTTATACACACATATACCAAAACCTCTTATTCCTAATTTTTGCCAGATACTTTTTTTCCCAAGGAAACACTTGCTGCAGAAACAACAAAACAGCATAATGAGAATAAAAATACCATATATTTTTCAATGGAACTGTCTTTTATACTCAGTAAAAACATTAACAGGGATTAAACATTCAGTAAATGTTTAGGCTGGGACTGATTTCCATTGTAATTAATCATGATAGAATCTAGCTCTTGTGCTTGTTTGTTCTTCAAGATCTGGATGAGACTCTTAAGTGGATTAAAAGACAGTTTCAAAACAAACATAAAGTTCAGTAGTTTAATGTCCCTTTTAGCTGGCATGTGCAGAAGCATGGAAGGAGAATATTCTGACTGAACTGCTTCACTCTGATAGAGAGTCAATATACCTGGATGATGAATTAATGAAGTAGTTTATCTTTAAAATACACTCAGCTGGACTAATTATATGACATCTCCAGGAAATGAAGAGAGATCAGCCCTTGCTAATGCATGATGTGAGTTAAATGAGCAGAAGATATTCCAGTTAGAAACACATGAACATATAAGAAAGTAGATTTTTAGGCATATCTCAATGATTTAGATTAGCAGACACTATGATATTTATTACCTGTAGAGCAAAGAGACCTTATTATCTGATAGGTTTGATTCATCACCTTCAATCTTCAGACTCCCATACACATCTTTTGGCTTTTGCCATGAGCTTGGTATTCAATCTATTTGTGGACATCAAAGAGAAACTCACTTGAAAGGAATTATTTTCCCTGTGCATCATGTTGCACATGTCTCATTGCTTTCAGTGCACAACTGGAAAGCTTGTCAGGCTTACTTAGCATTCAGCAAGGATTTTAGTGAGCATGAACTGAGATACATGGTTTTAGCAAAATCAGAAACCCAAAAGATTTACATGCAGTTGCACTATAAACATTTGCTGTGATTCCAGCAGAATGTTCTCATAGGCAAGGGATTTTTTCCCATAAAAAAGACAGTGAAATGTGAAGTAAAAAAAAAAAAAAACCAAAACAAAACAAAACAAAAAAAAACTAATTACTCAAGTCATTTATAGCTACGGGAAAGCAGAACTAGGTTTATGGAAAATGTTATGTTAAATTCAGGAAATTGTTGCAATTGGAAAATGAGACATCTTGACATGTTCATTTGAAGCATTTTATCTTTTGTGGTTGTTGAGCAGTGTGACTGTGTCTGGTATGGAGAAAGCTTGGTTAGGGCATAATGATGTAGAAGAGTTTGAAAAAGCAGGGTAATCATCAGAACTATAAAATGGGAGGAGGAATAAGGCAGGGAGTCATCCAACAAAAGACAGATGGAAATGTCTGTATCTGTTGGTTGAAGATAGGAAGGAAGGGTCACCAATAAATCAAGATATGACTAGTAGTGAGGAATTTGTTCAGTGGGAGCTGAAGTGAATTACAGAAATCTAAGGTACAAGGTAAGTGCATAACAACTGAGCTCCTGTGATGATCTGGAGAGATTCTGTGCTAGACCTTTACACAGTGGAAGATTTTCAGGATAAAATTTGTCATTTAGAAGCACAGTAATCAACTGGAAGCCACTGCCTTACGACAGGTGTCCAGTGACCTGCCTACCAGATATACTACAGTGGCATTTTATCTGAGAAAATAACATTGCAATTGCATTTGTTCATCAGAAAGCCACAGGATTGAATGAGCTGCAGAAACTGAAATGCTCTGTCACCCCCTCGAGGTAATCATTCAGAGACAGCTTCAAAGGGAGTTGCCGTGGGAAGCCTCTGCTGTTTCGGGTTTTTTTCTTTTTTCTCCTATACTTATATTCTGTGTGTAAAGAAATAGACCCCAGCCACTAGAGATGTCAGTTCAGCATGTTTGAAATGTTTAAAATTAAGCATAAAAATTAAGTTGCAAATATACTGTTTCTGTTCTTGCAGTCTAAGGGCAGCTTTCTATGAGAAGGTTTTCCATAACATTACAGGGAGATGTTCAACTTAGCAATGAAATAAAGATAATATAATTAGGATTGTCTGGTTCTCCTGTAAGTTTAGGAAAGCCTTCACAAATGGTGCCATAACAAACGAGTGCAAGGGAAAGTTAGGATAAGAAAGTTTTAAGAATCACTCTACTTCATATTCCAAATCTCCATAATAGCATATAGGAAGATACTATTCTTTTCTTTCTTGTCCTGGCTGTCTATTTAAATGTAGATCCCTTAAGAGAAAATCAGTCTTCTCAGGATTAGACTGTTGCTGAAGTGCCATCTCTGTGTTGGTCTCATTGACCTGGATGGATCTGTCTCAGGAGAATGATACAATTCCTTTGAGTCAGCATCAGGAAAAAGCATACTGCAGTTTATTAAACATGAATAAGCATATGGAAGATATTTGTACTAATTCTGACATATGCTGGGCAACACTTGGGAAATTGTGAGCAACACTTGTGAATTCCTTAGAAATAAATAGCCAAACAGGGGTATTTATTTCTAAGGAAGCAGCTCTTTAAAGTTGGCTTGACTGTGCAGCACTGTTTGCATCTAGAACTTCATCTGACCCTGGGTGATGAACTATAATGTAGGGTCTGGGTGTGACTGGTATTTGATGAGGAGTAGCACAGTGATGGTTTTATCAGATGCTGCTGGAGACCCTGCATGGGGATGGCACAGAGGGAGAGGCTTGTTTTCCCACACATTGTTTTATCTCAGAGGGTCTCTGTGTGTGCACACTCCTGTTACTCTTACATCTTATTAAAATGGAAAATCTGCTTTCGATTTGAGTTAGAAAAGAGGGCTTGGAACACATTATGATTGAATCACAATTTAATTTAATATTCGAGTGAGATAACTTGATCAAACTGATTTGTGATGTTTAAAAAAGAGATAGACATGATAATGCCTTGTTCTTTTATCAGGCTTTGAAATCATGTGTTAGCCTAATAATACACCCCGTGACAGACCCTTGAGGTATGGAAACATCTCATAAGGATTTATTGATTTATTTGTGTAATGTCTTGCAGGGAGTAAAGAATACTTACAAATCTTGTTGCAGAAATGGGTATGAGGCACCGCTCATGTAGGTGGAGATAGGAATTGAGTCAATGAATCCTAGACAAGTAAACTCGGGGCTGGTGGATTAAATTTAACTACAGAATATCCTAGGTCAGGTATTTCATACTGTGAAAGTGAAATAGGAATCAGCCTGGTGTCATCAGGTGCTAAAATGTAGGAAAGAGCTCTGCCAAAGGACCAGGCATGGAGACCAGCTTTAGACAAGTTTTAGTACCACATGCAGTGCTGCTTTGGAATAAACATGTTGTAAGCAAACAAAATACTACACGGGACACTATTTGAATCCAAAGGTGCATATTTTTTGTTGAGCATTCATAGGGTGCGTTATTTAACTTTTTCTTCATATTTTCTTTGTTATTTTCATTATTTCTAAGTTTCATGTCTCTCCACTTACTTTTTCTGGCTTTGAAAATGTACAGAAGTGCCAAAATACCAGGAGGAGGGAGACTGTTCTTCTGGTATTTATAGCCTGACTAAAAGCAGGAGTTAATGGAAATTATACTTAAAAAAAAATGAAAACCTTGCAAGAAGAAAGACTATATAAAATGCTTTAAAGGCAAACAACTTTACTTTGAATTTGCAGTTAATTATTTAGGATTTGAGTAGATGGATCCTATCAGGAGTTGGAGTACAGGGCAGGGTAATCTAGTTAGTGATGCATATTTAGGAACCATTTTTTGCTTTTAGAAAAAGTAAATGTGTGGCTGATGGTATTCAATATCAAAGTCTGTTTGACCCTACACAAAGTACTGAGCCTTCAAAAGGACAGTACATGGTTTTAAAAAAATGTAATTATTGAATGAAAACAGAATGTGAGATAAAGCACTTAGAGCTCTGGCAGCTGGAAGGTTATCTCCATTAGATGCCAAGATAGCTTGAGTCTTGGATGCCTTCTAAGTAATACATTCTTCCATCCTTAGGATGGCAGGATCTTTGCAAAAGTAGGAGAATAAAACTCCATGATCTACAATAAATAAAAACCAAAACCAACGAATTTAAATTATGAATAACAGTTAATGAATTTGTAATAAAGACGTTTGACCACAGTAAGCTCTAGAAATTGATATATCTGATCAGGATGAGGTCTTTGTAGTCCCCTATCTCATCTATGCCAGAGGCCAACATCAACAGCTGTAGGAGAACAAACAGGAGAGGCAGAATCATAAAAGCACAGAATCATTCAGGTTGGAAAAGGCCTCCAAGTTCATCAAGTCCAACCTTTGACTAAGTACCACAATACCTGCCTGTTGCATAACCATTAGCCATTAGTTGCATAACCCATAGAACTTACCATGAGTTTTGATAGTTACAAATTTGTTTAAATCTTGAGGCTGAATAGCTGGTTCCATGTTTTCAGTTTTGTCCATTGAAATTGATGGCATAAATAATTGTGGTTGTTGATAGCAATACCATTTCTTAGTTGGCACACATTTATTTGTAAGTGTTCAGTTTCTGCTTTACAATATGTCTTACAGGGTTTTTTAACAGCTTTCTTTTAAGATACCAGATTTTGACAGATAGGGGTAGACATTCTGCTTTTTGCATGTTCAAATGGATAGTACCTAAATATTTTGTTGGCAGTCTCCATGAGTTTCAGACCATACCTCTCACACCTTAGGGTTTGTTCAGGAGTGTTTGTCTGGTCCTAGAACTGTGGAGGGAACTTGCAATCATCCTGTACAATTCTACATCATATAGCCTTCAAAACAAAAAGGTTTTTGAAAGGCAGGTTTAAATATCTAGTTTAAAAAATTGCTTGTAAAAGAAGCTTAAATTCATTTTCCACTCACTATTTTAGAGGAATCTGTGAGTCATTTCTAAAATGAGTGTTATTCTGATAGAAATGATTTCTTTTGGGGCTCATAGCCTCAAAGTTTCTGATTGAAACAACTTTTTTTTTTTTAATTTTAATAGAGATCACATAACAAATTATCCTAGCCTGCACCAATATGTACATTCCTTAACTTTATGTTGGATTCCTGTACCACTATTAGAAATTTTTCAGACTGTAGTATTTGCTTAAAACTGAGCAGCATTGTTATAATACAGCAACTGAAAAAGGGGCAAGAAGTCATTGCATTGATGTGGGAAGTCAGAATTAAATATGCAATGTTTACAAAAGCTACATATCTTTTATCCCTGTTTATTTCACTTCACAGGGAGAAGAGAGGTGTGAACACTACACAGACATTTACATGTACATGTACATTACAACTCAAGCACAAAGGGTGTGGTGTAGGAACAAGGAGGAAACTGCTGCTATGATGAGTGGTCCCAGGTGGTTTTAGAGTAGCTGTCACCTCAGGGGAATAAGTGCCTGTCCAGGGAAATCCAGTGTCCCCCCAGGATCTGACAGCTCAGGCAGACCATCTTTGCGCTGTGCCTCCAACACTGGGAGAACCAAATGCAACTTCCCATGGGCTTCTAGACAGGGACTTAAAAGTGCTAAAATCTCTCTTCTTAGCCAAGTAGCACTTCCTTAATTTCAGGAGAGAGCAAGCTGAAGGTAATGCAGGGGAAACTGTGAGGAGATGAGCAGCTGATAAAGAGCAAGTGCTATCAGTCCTATATGTAGGGAAAAAAAGCTGTTCCTGTTCCCTGATCACAGCACATTGGCATTGATATTTTCTATATAAATACCACTATGGTACACAGTTTTGCTACTTTTTCAACTGTGGTTCTGTAGGAAGAAGAAATAACTTTACACCATTTGTTTGCATCTTACAGAAGATACAAATTTTCACTTTTGCCAGTTTGCCATTCACTGCATCAGTGAATTAATCTACGTTGCCCTCTGATTTCATTTTAATTGATGTGTTTTAAAGGTGAAGGCTTTTGAATTCTTATCACAGGATTCATTCCCAAAAGTAGGATACTTAAGTTTGAAGTATTTAAAAAAATATGCAATTTTTTTCTCCAGTCAGTGATTTATTTCTTATTTGCTTCATTCTTCCTTCCTGAAAGATCATGCCTTTCAGCATCCTAGTAAGAACTCGGCGGCAGAGAGTTGACAAAATCACTGGGTTCTTCTGGAAAGCACCTGATCTGAGAAGGAGAGAAGGCAGAGAGATACAGGGCGGCGTTTCAAGCTGCTTTTCTGGAGAAGAGCAGCAAACAAACACGATCTCCTTGCTGTGTGGCTGCGCAGAGCACGGCGCTGCCACAGCTGCCAAAGGGAGCCCTCTGCTGCCACCAGGGAGATTAGCAGGAGGAGCGGCGAGGGCAGGGATGTACTTGGGCACGCGTCAGAAGGGTTTGCAGGGAAGTTTCTCTTAGAAGATGAACAAAAATGTTTCACAAAAAGCTG
>WAAE01005822.1:19235-71297 GCA_013400495.1 Nicator chloris
TATATATATATGGCTTTCTCTAGGCAGAATAACACCATCTGATTAGTGAATTTACAAGATTGTTTTGATCACAGTTACTTTTCATCTGATGGGCTCAGAGAGAGGATGCCTTTTACTGTTTTATTCCCCAGCGTGGATTCCTAATGGCAGCAATTAATTTGCATTCCACAGATCCCAGGTGCTCAGGCTTGGTCACACTCTGCCCAGTCACTCTCCAAGAGACATCTCTATGTTCAGAGCCTGATAAATCCCCTTAGTGGGTCATTTTAAAATTCCAAATGAAAGATGAAGGCTGCAGGCCTTAGCCACGTATGTTAGATGATTTACTTTTTGTATCCCATCTCCTGCCTTTTTCCAAACTGTGCATTGTTAATGCATAGTCTGGTCTTGAAAACAGTGTGTAGTGACACAGTCATGACTCACTGTGTACTCAGTCATGAGTTTATAGTTGTTGGTCGCTGGTGAGCTTTATACCCTTGATGCTTTACCTATTATTAGTGGAATCACTTCTGACTGGTGAAGTTAAGTGGGAGAAGTTACAAAAGGGGTGGCAGCAGAATTGCTTTTAGTAGTAACTCTTCGTAGTGGAATTCATGTAAATTAAAGGGATTTTGTCATAGAAGGCTTTCAAGGAAGGAGTTAAATCTTCTTTTCTGCTCTACTTTTGAGACTGTGTAAATGATGATCTGTGAAATACATAAAGTTGGAAACTTTCACAGTTTCAACTACATGTTAAATATTACTTTGAAAACACATGTGCTCTTCATGCAGCCCAGGTTCTCTAAAGCAATGTTACTTTTTGTTCCCTATAACACAAGCCATCTGGAGATAAAAAACAAATTTAGCGTTCCTTATGAAGTGCCAGTTTGTCCTTTCTCACTGCTAGACTCCTCTTTATGTCACAGCCACCATAAGTGACACCCAGAGGTGGTTGTGACCTACTAAATTTCTTGTTAGGAGAGACTTGTGCCATCTGTGAAGTGTTGACAGGACTCAAAGCAAAGCTGCAGAATAATAATACATAACAATGTGTTGGTTCCGAGAGCTTTCTATGTGGCTGACCCAGACAAAGACCACATTTCAGTTGTCTGTACTTCTTCAGAGAAATGTGTGATATACTCCAAAAATTCACCTACAAATGTCTGTAAGAAAATCACTACACATAAAGTTACAGTATTTCTATTAAGCATTTAGGGGTACTCATATTAAGTAATGATACATGCATAATTAAACATAATCTATATAGACAGTGGTATAAATATATGACAAGGATTAAAATAAGAAAATATGAGCAAAGCTGTCTGGATTGAACTTTTGAGTTGCAAATTGCCATTGCTGGACTCACTGTAATAAAGTCCAAGACAATATGTTAAATGTAAATATATGAGAACATAGACTAAGTGTGCAAGCTGGAAGCGGATAAGTAAGAGAAAAAAACCCTAAGATACATTAAATGAAATGAGATGATGGAGCTGGCCTGTACTGTCTCTTAGAATCTGCCCTTTCTGTTGTCCTCACTGTGTAATTTACAGCCACGTGGAATTTTCTTCCTTCCAAATCAGCAACTTGCAGCTGCTTTACCTTTGCAGCTGAGACCAAGGGAAAGTTCTGCAGCTGCCACATCTTTGTAGCAGGAATGGCACTCATTCTGTGACTGCCTGAGCAGGAGAATGGTCACATCTATTCTGCCTTACAAGTGACTCACACAAATGTAGACACACGTGCCAAAAGCCATTGCAAATGCAAGAATTAATGGCGCCAGCCAGACTGATCTTTACTATTTGTTGAATCTTAAAAAAAAAAAAAAAAAAAAAAGGTAGGGAGAGAGGAAATTAGAAGTGCTATTTGCTGTTTAAAAAAACAACCAAACCCTAGATAATTATATTCTCTGACAAAGCTATGCTTCAGGAATTACTCTTTATTAAAACTTTTCCAGCATAGTGCAAGGGCTGTGTATCTCTATAGATTTTGACCCAACAGGCAAAGTCAAATTCATTGAGTTCATCATAAGCACACTGCATTCTGCCAGGATATCAAATTGAATTCTAGATTTTATGATTAACAAAGAATACCATACCCTCTAACCCCAGAAAAACAACATTTTGTTTCTTGGTTATGGGATCTCAGCAGGCTTTGCTTGTGACAAGAGTAAAAGTTATTTTCTCTCTATGTTATGTTTCTTTAGCAAATGTTTTAAAAATTGCTTGAAGAACCTAAAAGGTCATTTGAAAGTCTTATTTTTATTGTCACTGCCTCCAAAATACATTCCATAACTCAGTTTAATGTGATCTGCAGCAGGCCAAGAGTTTTACAAGCCAAGATATTATGTCTAGTCCAGTTAGAGACATGACAAAGTTCAGTGAAGCAGGGAGAGTGAAGACCTAGGTTGAGAAATGTAATTTTGCATTATCTATAAAACATGGAAGGAAAATATCTCCCTGCATTCAGTTTTGATGATGGAACATGCTCATGACCTAAGGTAGAGGAACCCTAGCAAGCTTTACGAGGAAATAGACAAATGACTGAGGACATCTGTGTAACAGAATGTCAAGACAAGGTTCACCCACCTCCCACAGCAGTTTTTGCTCCTGTAGGTAACTCAGCTTCTCCTGATTTCATCACCCACAAGCCTCCATATTCAACAAGTCAGTGCAGAGAGTAGTGGGGGTGGCACTTGTGTTACTATGTATGCTGCACCCATCCACTGTATCCTCAGATGAGGAAATGTACAGTAATTTGTGCATATTAGATACAATTTTTATATAAAGAGACTCTTTATTAAAGTACTTTCATCTCCCTAAGTACATAATACTTCAAACACAAATATTTCAAACACTTGTGTCAAGACTGGCCTGTTGCATTATAAGGTTAAGATTTCCCTCATTTGAGTCTGGACCATGGTTCTGTCAGCTGTTACCCTTCCAGTGGCCTACTGATGGTGGACAGCTTTAATCTTGCCAGTAGCCACAGTATATTGCAGTATTTGGCCCCACATGCTTAGTTTATACAAGTCAGCTGCCATCCGTTTTCATGGGAATCATTCTGTCACTGAAAATATTCTTCATATCTTTGCTTTTTATTATTTTCTTGACAATCTCATTATGACCACCAAAGTTCTGCATTGTTTGGAGCTCTTTTTTCCTCTTTTTTTTTTCTTTTTTCCTACTGGCCTTAATACCTTAAATCACTGTAATATTTCAAACCCAAGTTATCATTCTCTGTGTTAAAGGAGAGCTAAGTTAGAATGGAGGGATGTTTTGTTTAATTTCAGCTGTGTATGTCCCAGCAATTCATTGAGTATTGTCATGCCTACTTGTTTTGCAGTGACACAAAAAATACAAGCATGGGGTTGGTCTCCAGTCTTCTTGTGTGAATCATACAGCACACCCAGAATAGGGCACTCGTCTTTACTGCCTGCTACATACAGGATTTCTTTTCTTCACTCATCAAAGAGTTAAGACAGGAGGCTGTCACTCTAATACCTTTAGCATGTTTGATAGGTAAGCATCTGGAGATTCAGAGGCTTACCTTGGTTAACATAAAGAAGACTTGCTTTTCCATGAAGATGGTTTCTACCATGGTATTTTAACTCCTAATTATGGTTTCTGAATATAAATTATTTCGTTTTCTTCAAAGAAACCTATATGTTATTGTAGATCCCTTTGGCTTTTCCTAGTAAATAGTAATTCTCTTACTAAGGCTGATGGAGGAATTTAAGCAACTGTGTTCTGCTTGGTAGAAGTTACAGAGGCACTCATTTTCCTTTCAGTTGTTAGATAGTCTCAGCACAATTATTTGTGCAGTAGCAATTGTACTGACCCAAAGAAGGTTGTTGTAGATTTATCTCTTATCATAAATAAGAGCAGAATTTAGTTTAGTCCAATACCTAACCAGTGTTAGCAAAGTACATCTGTTCCTGTGAAATATTTACAAACAGGAATAACAATTTGTTCTCTTCCTGTCTGACAAGAAAAAATAGCTTTGTTTTACAGGAGTTACTGTGCTCAGTTTGAAAATGTGAGTGAATGAGTGAGTGAGTGTGGTCTGAGAGAGTCGGGGATATGTGTGAGAGCAGTCCTGAATTCATTTGGGTTACACTTCTGCAGAAGTGTCTAAAACGTGGCAATTTGTTCCACGTTTGGTTTTCCAGTTCACTTTTGCATCAGGGGGAAGATGTAATGTCATCTAGACAGTCACCCTGGGAAAGTTTTGTCCCCTGTATTTTTTGGCATGACACTATTGTCTGGTGGCCAAACAAGTTATGGTCCATGTTTGGCTGTTGATGTTAGAGATCGTGAAGAAAAGCAAAGCATTCAGGGGAGAGGCAGTGCAGGCAGCTAAGCAGGTGAAATACACAGAGAAATCTTGGGGTTTAATATGACAGGAATGTTTCTACTGCAGCTTTCACGGATTTTTTTCTTCCACTCCTGATACAGTTCATTTTGATAGAGAAATAAGCATTGGGTGATTCACTGAGACCTTAAGGTCTTAAGGCATTCCACAGCATATATCTAGAAATTAACACTTGTCACCATGGACATTTTGGATATCAAATCTGAAAAACCAGAAAGAGGGCCAGTGATGAGAACTGACTCAAAAGTCCTGTTGGGTATTCCTCACCAAGGAGACCAGAGCATTTTCTGAAGTTTATTTCTTTTCTAGTAGTATTTTTTGGTCTTTCTTGTCAGTTTCATTTAACCTTGCAGTGCTTCAAGCTAAGTATTGGTAAACTTGGAATATGTTGCTGATCAGTATTGTAGGAAAAATTGGGTATCCTGAAAGGCTTTCATGCAGACCCCTGGTGGTGTTTAATAATACAAATAGTATAGGAGAAAGGAGTGAGCTTTGAAATAAAGCTTTCAAGTAAGGGTTTGATAATGGAGGAACTGGAAATGTGGCATTCCCAGCTCATTTGATAAACCTCAGTAACTGATGAAAGTGGTTTGACAATCAAACATAGATCCCATTCATTCAACCTGCATGGTATCAAATGTTCAGATACACCATATTCTTCCTTTATCTTATCCCCTTGTTTTCTATGCCAGTCCATTCCCTTCCCTCACTCCTGCTCAACCCTTGAGTGTGACCACCCAGTTTCAGTTACATGGACTGAGTATATCAGTAAATGAGAGATCTAAATTGTGCTAGATGATGCAAGAACTCCTTGACCACTCTTTGCAAGTGGTTTCTCTAAGATTAGTTTCCTCTGGAGTTCACTGTTTCAAGGCTCCAGATATATTCTGTTCAATATTAAGTCACTGTTTATGCTTTGCATGTAGCTTGAACTTCTCAATGTGCATTTTGTACTTGAGGAGCATTGAAGTGTGAACACCCCACTTGTGTCCTGAATTAAAGCCCATCCACCTGAAAATTATAGCACCAGTGAAACTAGGAGGACACTGATGCTCAATGTGTGCAGTCACACACTCACTTGTTTCTGAATAAAAAAAGTCAATCACAAATTTTAAAACTCTTGTCATGGCTAGTCTTCAGAACACTCTATGGAAAATTAAGGAACTAGATTTTGGCTTAGATTTATCATTTAAATTCAGCTAAAATGCTGCAGACTATCAATAGCAAAGATGACACAAATGGAACTAGGATAGGGGAACATTACAAAAGAAAGGGGAGCATGTATGAAAACAGTAGTTTTAATGATTTTAATCAACTATAATCATGTTTGTCATCTTTTAACTTTGAGGGGGGAGGGTTTTACACATTTAAAGAGTCTTAAAGGATTTAATAGTGATAAATTCAATAGGTCTCTATAAAGATCCCAAAGATCTTTAAAAAATTCTTATGAAATTATAGAATAATAGTGTAGATGATACTTTCTATGGACTGAAAATCAACTGATACAAATTCAGAGGAAAAAAAGTCTTAAAAAGCTGGGGTATTTTTCGTTAACACTTTTTGTTGGCTAAATGTCAAATGACGAATGTATTTTTGCCTGTCTGTTTGGAGTTGCTGTTGACGCTCCCATGAATTTGCCATAGGGCATTACTCAGTGTTTCTGAACTTGAGGCCCTAAATAGATAGCAACTTTTGATTTGATTGAGCCTGCATGTTAACAGGGGTTTTTGCAGCTGAAAGTCTTGTGTAATTATTGATTCTAATTGTTTGCATTTTCTTTGTTGTTTTTTTGTTTTGTTTGGGTTTTTTTTTGTTTTGTCTGCTTTTGGAATTCGTGACTGTGCAGTGAGAAGGACACTAAAGAGTGGGCTAACACCAGAAGAAGCCAAAGCACTGGGCCTCATCAGCACTTCTGAGATGCAGGTTTGACATCCCAGACGTGGCAACAAGAGCCGTTCATCTGAAGCACACAGGCTGACAACCCTTCAGCGTGGCATTGAACTGCCAGCCTCCTCTGCTGCTCTCCTATCCTCTGTTAGTTCAATTTTAATAAGCACCAAAAGGCAAAACCCCACATCCAGGGCAGAAGAAGGGTGTGCCACAGCTCAGCATGACATCCAGACGGTAACTGAGGAAGCATCTGAGTGTTCCTAAGTGAAAGCACATGGCTTCTTCTTCTCATGGTGTGTAGATGTGGGTAGGAGGGGGCTCTCTGAGTTATCTGTCATTATGTGAGCTGTGTTTGCGTTGGCTTTCCTTGTGCCCTGTTTTAGTCATTGTTAACGTATGGCGTTTTGTCAATGCAAGGAACAGTCCTTAAAGAGGCAAAATAGCTCCTGTTACAGCAACCCAAGTTTTCCTCAAGCAGATTCATTAAGCAAAGATCCACAGTCTGTGCAACTCTGTGGTTTGATGGGTTTTTTATTATTTTGCCACCAAAGAATGTAAAAATGTATGTGTACCTTTGTATATGTACAGAATGAATGTGTGGACACGTGTGCATGTATCTGTACATATGCAGTCATGGTGTGAAATCATGCTTTTGCTGAAGCCAGCTGGACCGTGATTTTCACTGTGGGGCCTTACTGTTCCACCTGGACAGGAGGAAAAGAATGTCTTTTTTGCAGGAACTCAGTGTTGTTCAGTGTGATTCACCCTGTGGGGCAGGCCGTGGCCTGCAATACCAGTGGAGAGTTTAGGATCCTGAATTCATGTGCATGAATGCACACTTATACTGTACATGGCAGCATGCACACAGAGGAGAGAACACAATTCCTCCCTCTTGTTGAGCTGTGGTTGTACTCTGCATTTGTACAGTTTCAGAGAGATCTGCATCAGCAATTTTACACACTCGGTAAATCCATTTGGATGCTAAGATCAAGAAGTTTTGTTCACTTGCCTGTGCCCTTCATGCTGCTTTTCTCTGCTGCAAGATAATGTGGTGGTGATTTTATTTCAATTTACTGAATCGGAATATGAAATAGCCCTGCTAAAAAGCCTGCTGTGTTTTTGCTGTTCTTTACTTGTTTTTTGTGATTATCCTTGATACAAGTGGAGTGGGTACCACAGTAAACAACTCCAATATATTTGCCCTTATCTCACAGTTTTATAACTGACTTTTATAACTGCCCTCAGCATGTTTGAAGAACCTTTAGTCAACTCATCTGCCTTTAAGTGGAGGACATATACAGCAGTGAAGATGAATTGAACAGTCACCCCAGCCAGTGCTGAAGTATTTTGAAGAGAACTGCAAACAACAATAACATAAAAGGGAACTTTTTGATCTAAAGTCTGTATATGGCCAATAGATCCTCAAGAATGCACAAGATTGTCTCTTTCCATTGCCTTAGCCTCTAAGATTAAGGATATGTCTGCGCAGCAGTAACAGCTGAGACCTTCTCCAAGCTGGTTCACTGAGGAACTGCAGCAGTTTAGTCATGGTAACAAGGTTCAATTTTGGCTGCAACACACACTTCGAAAATAGAGTTAGATAATAGTCTGTGCCGGGGTCCTAATGCCATTGCTATGTTGCTTCTGGCACCCAAGCTAGGTCAGGTACTTCAAGTTATTCTACTCTGCTCTCTTTAAGGACAGGATAATCACTGCAGACTGTTCAAGAGAGTTGAACCAAACTCAATAAACCTTTGAAACCGTGGTCATCCATCACATTGCATTGAGCACAGTATCCAAGTGATGACAGAGCCAGGTAGCTGACAACACTGAACTGAGACCTGTGGCTGAACATCCTACCCATGCTGTCCACCCTCTTGATCGTAACATTTCATTCTTTATCTGCTGATGCCTTGGATCTCCCATGGAATAAAAAGTCACTAGTGAGCAATGGTTCTTAAGAACAGCATGGATTTTGATGTGGTTTTCCCCTCAATTCGTTAAAAAGCTGATTTTACAAGTAGACAGAAGGCAATAGTTGGGTAATAAATACAATGTGTTGTGTATTTGAAGGCTATGGAAAGGAAGAAGCTGGTTAGGAAACAGAAGTGGCATATAACTAATTTCAGTGTAAAATACGCAAGACCTATGAGCATCTGGATTTTAAAGTGGATCTTTATGTGCTGCTCACCACTACAGACTTTTAAAATCTTGCTTAAGGATGCTTGGAACAAAAAACTGAAGGTAACGGGGGTTCGTGGAGGTGTGTGAAGTCTGAAACAAGAGGAAGACACCCTGAATGTAATGGTCATGTTGAACTGTGCTACTTGCTGAGTGATAAAAAAAGCAAAAACTCAACAAAATACATTTATGTTGTCAGAGATCCTATATCTTATTGTAGGGAGAAAATCAAGTCTTTAAAAATTAATGTTTTAATTAGAATATGCTGAATGTGCAAAATTGGTGACCACTTGGCTGTTGGTGGCCCCTCTCTAACAGGGAACAAATTTGTGTTTCATTAAAGCATAGCAGAGCATCTGTCTCTGAAACATAACATAGCTGATGAATTACTAATAGTTGGACATATGTATTTTCCAAATTATGCAAAACTTTATATGTTCCTTATCAAGAAGAACATTAAATATGGGGAATAATATAGGTTGGAATAAGTTCAGTGGGAAAAAAGGTGGTTTCTTTCAGATTCTCTGGATGTAAGTGTCTTATATGTGAAGCAGATACTTCCTTTTCTGTTCTTCCACGGCATTTGTTTTTCTGTTTGTGCTCTCTATCTGTAAAACTGACAGCAACTTTTCTGAAACTGGTCTTGTTTATGCACTAGTGTACAGTCAGATAAATTCCACTGTCCTCAGCATTTATTGCAACAAGATCATCAGACATAGAGTAGCACAGTAACTACAGGAGAGATTTCCATTTTGGTTCCTGATAAAAATGACCGACCAATCTGTAAGGTGGCAGTATTTCCTCCAGAGTCTGCCAGCATCTCCTGACTGTGGGGATAACATTTGTTCCCATTCATCTAATTAGTGGATTCCAGATGAAGTGGAGGGATTTATTATATCTGTATGCCTCTCCCTGTCTAGTGAGGTTGTAACCTTCAGATTTTGAGCTGCTGCCTGCCCTTCCATCATTGGAAGAGCCCCCCATAACACTTGTTTTAAGACAAGTTCTTTGTGAGATATGGATTGGTTTCTGACAAATATAAAAGTCTTGGATACACAATGTAGTAACACATGTTCCCGTTTCTCACCCAGAGATCCATGAAGGATGTTTTTAAACACTTGCAGCCATGATAACTACCTCTCTTCCCTTTCCTATAGATACAGTCAGCTGCAAAGGCAGTCCCCAGAGCACTGTGGCTGTTTGACTGCCACCATAATGCCTTCCTGATCTGGATGCTGAGGTAAACTTTAGCACATGAAATAACCTCCAAAGGGAAGCTATCTTAATTTTGTTTCATCTCACTTGATGTTTAAAAGCAGACTGCATGCAAATACTTTCTATAATCTCACTCCCATGTGGAGATAAGGCTTAGTAGCAGTTGTGTGGCTGCAGTGAAGAGACCCCCAGGGAATGCTGGTGTGCCACACTCGAGAGTAAAAGATCCCTCACAAAAGTTAAATTCATCACTCTTCACCTTTCAGTCAGGCCAGGTACCAGGCTCATGGATTCCAGATGTTTTATAGCTCCTTGGCTGCTATGTGTGACCTTTCTGTTTGATAGCTCCTTGTCCATAATCCAAAACCAACAAAAAAAAAAGGTGGTTTAATGAGGGTCTTTCTTTCTCCCTTAAATACTGGAAGCAGCTTCAAACACGGTTTTAAAAATACATTTCTTTTTCTCTTTTGACACCCTTTTTCAGTGAATCTCCGCAGTGGTTGATTCTGCTGGCAAAATAAGGCATCAGTTTTGTAGAGAGACAAGCCTTTGGCTTTACCATAATAGATAATCCCATGTGAATATCAAGATATGAGTAGTTGTCCCAATTTAACAGAAATTTTGAGTCAGTCTTGATGTGAGTGAACAGCAAGGGCAACAGTAAGGTTGTGCAGGACAGCACCTTAAATCCCTGGTGTGCTGTGCTCTCAGTGTACCCTGGCCAACACTAAAAGCTGTTGAGAAGTTACATTTGAGGACTTCAACAACCACCACAACCCCGAGGGGCACGATGCTGTTGTAGGTGCGGCAAAGGGTTCCTTTTGTCAGGCATCTGCCCTGCAGCAGCCTCCCTGGGGATGTCACCACAGCAAGTGGCTGTCCAAAACGCTTTGGAAGCCCTGTGGCTGATGGCAGCAGTCTGTGTTCAGCTCTACGGTGCAGCTGTGGTTATTGCAGTGCTTTGATTTCACAGAGACAAAATGGGAACAAGGTGCCAGCCCACCAGTTTCACATCCTTCATCCTCATCCTTCCACTGCACCTCTCCGGCAGGCACATGCACTGCCTGCCTCTATCCAGAGGATGCACAGAGACACAGTGGTAGGCAGAAGCAGAAGCATATTCCTCTCTCCTTTTCAGTGCTGTAGCTCACTGCACATGTTCAATCCTCCCCTTACCTTCAAGGTGGGCTGAGTGTGCACTGGTGGGCCTGACCCTGAGACGCACTCGGATGGTGGCTCTGTGCTTGCAGCAGCAGGACACAAGAAACACTTGTTTAAGCTGGAAGGAATACAGCTGTTGATGTTCCTCTGGAGGAAAAACTGCTAGGTACTTACAGGCTCTGAAAGAAAATAAACTGAAGTGTTCTTGAATGAGAAAATGTTTGGTTGTAGGCAACCATCGAAAACCATTCACAAACATTTGAACAGCATGTAAATCCCCACCTTCCTTTGCTTCAACTGGGGCAGCAACTGGCTCAATTGGCACTTCAGATGTGACCCCAAGAAGTTTTGGCAAGCAGTTTAATAGCTACATAGCAAGGAGTTTCAGAGATGAATAGTTTGATGCTTATGCCAAAAAAAAAAAAGATTCTAATTAGTCCATTTCACATTGAGTGGCAGATAAAGATATATTTTGTTTAATCACTATCTAATACAGAGGCTTCTGTGAAAGAAAAGGTTTATTTGTAACATTGGATGCATTTCTCCTTTTTAAAGACTGTCTTTGCGCATATAGTGTCCTTTTTTTGTGAGCTGGGAATTGTAAAAAAATGTAAAGTAGAAGAGGACGTGTTTCTTAGACGAAGGAGAAATACTGTAAAATTGTGTAAATGTCACTACTCATGTTTTTCCATGTTCTGTGTAGCATAGTGTAAAATAGGCTCTCCAGCAGTGTTATTCTGTGAATTGTAATTTAAAAAACAAGCCATGCATGGTCAGAGATATTATCTACAGGTCCTTTTGGTTGAGTTTTTGGTTTTGTTTGTTGTTTTCTCATTTTAGGTGAATTCATCCTATGTTAAATTTAATTGTCCATGAAAATGCATTTTTGTTTCTGTTTTATTTCATAAAGAACTTGAATTATTCTTTTAAGATTTTATTACACACGAAGCTCACCTACCGTTTGTATTGATCCTTCAGAAGCTGTGTCACATTTAGTATAAACTAGGGGGGATTTTATTTTTATCTGCCTCTTCTCCTCCCACTCTCCCCACTTTACTGTCTGGAAAGATCCAATCACACCCTATTTGTTTTGGTTTTTTTCTGTGCCATGCAGGGTCAATATGGAAAACTGACCGCAGACCAGTGTCCAAAATTTCTTGATATAAGTAGTTAAAAAGCTCACCTCTACAGCATTGTGTAAACACATCTTGCAATAAAGCTTTATAAAGCACTGACTGGGCTCGTTGTGGTTTTGTTGATGAAGCCAATCATCAGGTGGAAAATGGATGGGAAGGGGGATCATGAATTGTTTTTCCTCATATCCTCCGTGTACCTGCAATGCCATCATGTGGACATCAAAACAGCTGCCATTAAGCCATCTGGGTGGCCTGATCATAAAAAGCTGATCTTTTACCCCTAGTTCCACAGTTTGAGCCTAATTCCTAATTTTGAGTGAAGAAAGTGGAAATGTGTCTCTGATTCTCCAGGCTTTCATTTCTCCAGCCCTACAAATCCTCACTTGAGCATACGTGGCACTGCCATCAGCTTGGAGTTGGTTCCTGCCTAAAAGTGCACAGAGCACACAGTGTAAAGGTATGAGATTTACAGAAGCAAACATCAATAAGATGAAAGACAACCTCTATGTGGGGAAACTTATCACATTGCCTCTGCATCAAGATGTGAAACACTGTCCCTGCCAGAGCTTCAGGGCTGTAAAGGTCACCTGTAAACAAGACTTGCCTTTAACTTGGCTGAAATACATATCATGCATCGTGGTGGAATCTATTTTTCTGGTAGCTGCCTCTTGAGCATGCCTGGAGAGGTAGTGCTCTGTCAGTTTTCTCTCTTTGCTGGACTCTGCTGCTTTCTTTTACTGCTGTTTCCCAGCACTTGAGAAACTGAGTTGAGAAACGTGGCATCCCTGCCCCTACAGGAGGTGAGCTGAGCTCTGCCCATGGGTTCAATGGCTATGGTGACAAGGGGGTCAAAGTGACATGTAGGAACTCAAAATGCTCAGACTTCCACTGCTATTCCTGGGAAAAAGCTGCTCACAATTGCTCTTTTGAGTTGCACGTGTAATGAGGTCAAAGTATATTATGCATAGACAGCTGCACATGTTCATAGTGGCACCCTGGAAAATAAAGTAGGTTGACAGTCTGAGAGAGAATTTTCACCTGTGGTTTCTGAGATTGTAGGAGCTGATATACAAGGCTAGGTATGTAAGCCTTCCTCCTTTTTAATTAGTTTTTAAAGTTATTTCAAATAAAAAAGGTGCTTTTTGGGATATGGCTGCATCCCTGAAAGAGCTGCTTAGCATTCCAGATGCACTGGTGTAAAGTCTAGAGGATGAAAGGCTACTAGCCAGAAATGTGGTAATGCTTTTTAAAATAAATATATAAACCAAGTTTATTGGCCAGACACTTTTCTATCACAGCATATCCATTAGCAGTTCTAAATACCAGATGTGCAGTGACAATGCGTACACAGACTTTTCAGACCCGGTGCCCAGTCAGAACTCATATGTTGTCACAGAGAAGCCTCTGGCCTGTAGTCAGGGAACGAGTCAGTATGCACATTATCCATTGCAAAGCTGCATGCCCTGGTTTATGAACCCTTCAGAGCAGTTTGAGAACACACAACTAAAGAAATATATATTTTTTTTTTTTTTTTTTTTCCTATCATAACTTCTCCAGTTTTCTGATGGGAATGCAGTTTGGAAAAGGGAGAGGGTTGTTCTCAAAGCTTCACCTCTTGCGAGTTTCTTTACAGGAAATGAAGAATGATGCCTGTATTGGCATCTCCCTGATGAAATGGACCTCTGCTGGGAAATCCCAAAAGGAACACAGCCTACGTGAAGTGTTATGCCAGTGAGGGCCTCTCCACAGCTTTTCCTGAATGAATTTTGAGTAGGAGCATCCATCTGAGGAGGTATTCTGCTCAAAAATACTGATTCTCAGTTTCCAAGATTCAGACTCCAGTTCTATCTGACACCAGCCTCTCTCCTACTCCTCCACCAAGCTTCCTCTCCTGCTTGAGCCAGTTCCAGAGCCTGCAATTTGTTATGTAGCTGCAAAACACCGTGGAGCATGTCACTCTACAGAAGATGTGTACCAGCACTGCAGAGGGTGAGATTCTTTCAGTGTCCCAGGACACAGCCCTGGGCATATCCTGCTCTATTATTTGTGTTACAATGAGCAGAGATGCTTTAAACATTTGCCAAAATCTCGCAAAAAAGTTTGTAGCCCTCTCCTGATGAGTGTTCCAATCTTTCTGCATAGAAAACAGACAAAATGTCTGGTCTTGACTTTTGTGTGTCTTTTCCTTTCTTTGTTCCGTACTTTAGCAGTTAACAAGCAACAAAGGAAATTAACTGTCAGTGAAATCCACGGCACTTAAAACTGGACAAACTTGGAGGCAAAGGTGAATCAAAGCCATGTCACAGCCTCCAGTAAACATTACACTCGTTCCATCTGAAGGCAGCATTAGCCAAGCCTGTCTTAGGTGAGCTCTGCATTTGCTTCACAGCAGTGGTTTGAAATGTTGTCCCTGGTACAGGGAGCACAGAGCTCTGCCAGAGCCTGGCAGGGCTCAGGTGAGCGGCCAACAGGTGACAAAGGGTCTGGAGTAGATCCACCTCTGGAATGTATCCACCACTGTAAAGGCACGCACCATGACTGCCTGTTGGATGTCAATATGTCTACTATGGACCTTGGAGTAACCCGTGAAAACACATTTCTCCCAGGAATCTGAAAGCTACAGCAGGGTAAAAATTCTCCTTTTTAATAAAGCAATGAAATTCTGAGACTCTTGAATGAGATCTCAAAAAAATGAATCCTCCTTCCATCATTGTCCAGACTTCCTATGAATATGCACTGGGAGGCTTAAATAATCTTGGCAAGATATAGCAAAGGAAAATTATTGTTAAAAAGAGGCCCTGGATATTGTTTCAACAAACTTTTTCCTCACATAAACTTACGGAAAATTATTGACCTCATAGCAAAGTCAAGAAAGAAAGAAACTCTTCTTGTAAAATGGCAAGGTACCTATTTGAATGTGGACTAGACTGCCTTCACATAGGTCTGTCTGGAACATCTCCCAGATGTACTGCATTAATTATGGGGAGCAATGGCTGTGCAGGTTAATTTAAAAAAAAAAAAATCTAAATAATCCCAGTATCAACAGTTCTGATCTAAATAAAACTAGCTGTGAGTATAATGATAAAGCAAGTATATTGAAAATCAGGCAGTAGTGACCAAAGCCAAATGAAAATTCGATGATATTGGCTCTGTGAGCAGAGCAAAGAGCCTGATGGACCTCAGCAAGCCTGAATCAAGCCCCCAAAGATAACTATTAGAGTGTTAAACTAGACGGAAAATGGAATTTCTTCTCTGGCAAAAAAGGCCCTAAATCATTTTAAATTCACTGGTTACACAGGGGAATTCTCTTTCAAGAGTGGACAGCACACCATAGCCTGAAAACCAAGAGTGAATCCTTGTTTCCAGAGAAATTATCTCAAATGTGTTCAGATTACAAGCATGTGGGACAAAACACAGTTAGCATCCAAAATTACATAGTCTGGAAATTCTGCATCTTTTTAGAAGCCAAAACACTGCAAAGTCTGAAAACAAAACAACCTGAAGCAGTCAGTTGCAATTTTTTTTTTTTTTTTTACTATGGAATGTGACAACCATTAAATTTCCTCACAGGAAAATAAAACTTCAGTAGAAACACTATTACTCTTACAAAATTTTTACTATTTCTTTACAGAAAGACACTGGTAGACAGGTTAATAGAAACTAACAAGTTTAAGGCTGGTCTTAAGAACTCTAAGAAGTTTCTTGCCAACCAGTTTTGCTTAATGTAAATAGTTACTTCTCCAAATCTGCGACCTCCATGCAAAGCTAACTTCCACCATCATTAGGTTTTGATAGGAATGACTTAGTTGGCACACATAATGATGAGCTAATTGCTTATTATTTGATAATATCCCATAAATCTTTCTAGAGGTAATCAGGGTATTCATAAAGTTGTGATTACTTGCTATTAGTTAACCTGAGAGTGGACCTTACATTATGGTATGTAAGGATAAATATCCATGTTTTCAAATACCTCTCAGCAGCATTATATAATTCATGCTTATGCCACACCACAAGTGGGTTTTTGAATACACAAGTGGGTTCTGTAATCTCATAACTTCTTATTTTGACTTCAGAACATATTTTTTCAAGGTGGGAAGGAAATGAGATGGTCATGTGAGTGTTTTAACTTAGGAGAGTATTTATTGGTAAAGGGTTTACCATTTGGTAAAGGGTTTACCAAAACTGCTATTAGAAAGTGACAGGGTTTACTGCTGTATCTTTCAGAGCATGACTCTCCAAACAACGAGGCTGAAGATTTAATACACTGGGATATGGATTTCCTGCAGAATGATCAGCACCTATGTCTTACACATTCTTAGTGTTCTCTTCTGCAATCACAACTCCTCATGTGTTTAGACATCATAAGCTCCCAGGGTCCCAGGAGAGGGGAACACTGAGGCACATATGAAAATTCAGACTCCATCAAAGAGCACTCCCCACTGCAGAAAGGACACTGGGAAAGAAGGTAATTTGGGTAACACAAAGGAAATCCCAAACTGGCAATAGAGGGTAAAAAATAAACAAAGGAAGGCCTTAATGACAAGATTCTTATTTTGATATACAGGCAAACCCAACAAAGAAAAGTGCAGAGAACATTTTAGCAGCAGCTCTTCCAGCATTGGACTAAATTAAACCCAAATGCAGCCGTGATTTGGAAGGTTGGGAAGGGGACATTTAGCTGAATGTGAAAGGAAGAAAGCCTTGCTTTTAGAGAAGTTTTGTACTGAACTGCACAAAAAGAAGGAGGGGATTGATTATGACCTCTGTCACTATAAGGAGGGAAGGACAGTGTGTATGTACAGAGAAGATAAGAAAGGGGGAATCACACTGACTGTTAAGTGGATTTGCCTTAAGCAGACCATATAGTCTGTTTTAAGAATTTAACAATTTCCAAGACTTCTTTTTTGAAGTGAGCAAAAATGTAAGTGCAACATAAATGAGGCATGGCTCACAAAAAGGAGCTGTTGTGGGCCTTCCTGCCTTCAGATAATCACAAATTCTGTGTGTGACAGTGAGGGCACCTCGCTGTTGGGCTATAATGAAATCCTGACTGGGGTATGTGAGATAATCCATGGTTCTGCTGGTGCAGCACCTCTGTCTTTGTCAGGAGTTTGTATTCCTCAGGCTCTGAGAGGCTGGACTCTGCTGAGCATCATCAGCTTTGTGGCCTGTGACTCCTGTTGTCATTATCTATATTGGCAGTGGACACAGAAAAAGCCAGGAATTCTCCTTGGTAACCACTGCTCTTCTCTTTTCTTTACAGCAAGTACCCTTAGGACTCCTTCAGGTACTGTTTTGTACCCTTAGAACGGCTAAAAAAGGCTACAGTGCTTCTGGAATTGGTGAGAACAGGTTGGAGGCTGCAGACAAGGTGCCAAAGAGCATTGTGGCCCCAGCCAGAGGGCACAGAGAGCCCTCTCCTCTCAGGTGGGGGCTGAATATTGTGGAGATGGCTGCAGTGTGCTTTAAATTGGGCCAGATCTTGGTAAGAAGTATTTCACTACACAGCTAGGAGGATTTAGCCAATGTAGCAAATTTAGCTCCCCTAAGCCAGCAGAGGTTAGAGTGGGGTTATGTTAGTGGTTCTGATGCTCAATGAAATGTGCTGTTGCTCGGTCCCCTTGTAGCCAGGGGTCTCACTGACAGAACCTTCAGTCAAACCTGGGCTTGCTGTCTATGTCAGTCACTTTATATACTCTGATGAAGTTATTGTCTCTTAGTAAAACCTTTGGGTCAGCAGATACAGGCAAAGTTTAGTCCAATTCATCCCCAGCTGCCAAATCTGATCAGAGGAAATAGGAAGATGACAGTCAAAAAGCTCTGTGGTCTCCCCAGTCAGACGGTTAGCAGCCTAATTTTCTCCTTGGCAGTGAAAAGGGTGTAATTGTGGAGAGAAAGCAGGCTTGCTTGTAGAAAATATATATGTTTTCTGCATATAAGGACCACAGTTTGCAGGGAACTCTTAAAAAATCTGTACTGAATATATAGTGTTTCTGACAACACTGCCATCTCTGCAGTATTTAGGGGTAGTTTTCTCACAGAGTACAAAGAGAATAAGTCCTTGAGAAGTGCTTCTAAATCCAGGTAGGAAATGGTTGGCTTTCTCTTTCATCAGCTTAAAGGTTCCAGTTACTCATTGTCATATGTTACTGTTCCTGTCAATTTTTTATAGTTTTCTGGCACAAGGTTCCAGGAATTCTTTGCGGGTGATCTGGAAGTGTCCATGTGTGGTCCCTGACACCTGAGTGCTGACCCTGGAGTAACAAGAGGCTCCTTAGAGCAGAGCCCCAACCATGCCCCATTTCCCAAGTACTATCACTGTGCTCCTTTTCTGTGTTTCCTTCCTGGGGTCCAGAAACAAGTGACCATAGGGTGAAATACTCATCTTCTAATGTCATCCTCATATCTAGTAAAGAAGCTACTGGCAGCAAGTAGGGAGGGAGACAAATAAGCTCATGCTCTCCTCTAGTTCATGCCAAAAATTTTCTGACTTTATTCTATGATTACTGACATAGACAAATGTAGAGACTTTGAAAAGGAGAAGTTCAATGTGAAAGTTATAAGAAAACTCAGAATGTTAAAGGGAAGGAGGTAAAATCTGTACTGGTGGACAGGACATGATGACACAGATACAATGACACATAATAGAATCCAGTCTGAAAAATCAAAGCAGCTAGAATGGAGTTGGAATTTCTTGATGAGGAAAATAAAACCAGCAGTGTCTGTAAAGATGATTAATCTTGGTGAACCTCCTGGAAAAAAAAATCAAACAAAACAAAAACAAAACAAAACAAACCCACTAACTTTCTTTAAGATATAGAGGTAATAGATGGGAAAGCTAAGCCAATCTTGATATAAGGAATAGAATTGGCTTGTGTAAAGGAATAATTATTTATTATCTACAGTTTGCTTATTGTAATAGCTTCACTGAGAATTTGAGACCTAGAAAATTTAAACTGGAATAACAAAGTTCAAATTTATAAGTCTGTGAGCCTTACTAGAGTGATGCTGTTGAAATTCAGCAGAAAAAAATCAAGACAATATGGAAAATTATAGAAAACTTCCATAAGATTATAAGGTGCTACTGCTGATATCAATACTCATAGTAGAAGTTCCAAATGCTCTCAGTAAAAGGGAGTTTAAAACAAAATGCTCTGATGTGATGCTTTTGGACTATGTAAATGGATGTATGATTTTTGAACAGGTGATGGATTAAATTTTGTAGGCAATTGTATCTACTCATCTCTGTGGACTTCACAGATAGGCAGAAAACAGAATTTTAATTTGGTACTTTTTTATTCTGATATCGTAATATTGTGTTACTTCTAAGAGCTACAGGTGTGGGTTTGACCTCACAGCACAAACTGAAGGAGAAGAGACTTTCCTCCTTCTACTTTGAACATTAGACATCTTTGCTATTTGGAGCTGTAAATGCATTTCAGAGGAGACTGTAGTACCATTAGATACAGAATTGTTTCTATAACACTTAGTCAGTGTTGCTTACCAAGAGTTTGATGCTGACCCAGACCAAAGGATGCTTGCATTCAGTACGGCTACAGGATGAAATGGCACTTTGCCACAGGGAATAGAGGCAAACTTTCCTTGTTCCCATTATAAAATGTGAATGCAATCTTGAGTGCACACCAGTGTCAGAAAATGTTTGGCTGTCAGTAAAGCCTGTGTTCTTCTTAAGTGGATTTTCAACTACAGATACTTTTTCTGAGATGATGCTTTGACTTCGTAGCACATGATAGCAAATAACTTCTTGAAAAATACATGAGCCTTAAGAGCAGCCCTGTCAACATTTAAAATGCTGCAACCAACAAATACAGGCCTCTTAACTAAGAGGACTGTGGTTGCAGGATAACTGCCTTGTAGCAGTTGGTGTTTTCAAAGTCTTTATTTGTACTTGGCAGAAATTGCATTATCCACAGTTTTGGAAAGAACTTTTGGCTGAAGTTTCTGGCTGTGATAAACCTTGTGCATATAGTTATGCCCAGAGTGTAATTGGCATTGACACAGACCACGGGTTCTTGGAGAGATTTTTTTTTTTTTTAATTATGATAGTATTCTCTCTGTGTCACCTCTGAAGTTTAAAGTTGGTGTATGAGGCTACAAAATATCACTGCTATCTAGAATGTGTGTCTTTTACATTATAATGGACTGATTCACGCCGACCTGTCAGTGGAGTAGTTGCAACTCCCACGATTTCGCTGTGTAAACAAGGGGTTCAGTATTTATTTGTAGTCCAGCTACATCTCAGTACAATGTGCCAATGACAGTTTGCCCCCATGTTCATACTGTTGAGCAGAAATGGAAAAAGGAAACAAAAAACAAAACAAAGAACCTAACCCAAAGCCAGCAATTCTAGAAGGTGGTCCTGGAAACTTCCCCAGGGACTTTGTGTGGGGGATTTCATCCTGCAGTATACTGCACATTTGACTGGCTTCTCATCAAGGAGGCTTCTGAAATGCAGAACTGATGCCACCCCTCACATGGGTGGCAGGACATCTCAAGTCACCCGGGCATCACCCGCAGCAGCACCCACTAGAGACGTGCAAGAGCACTCGGATGAGGCTTTATGCAGCTGAAAAGCATCTGTCATTGAGTGTGTGATGCTCTCTCTGTCTGTGCAATATGACCTATCTTGGCCAGGACAAGCAGGGAACCAAATTTTGCTGTGCTTTTATGTGAAAAAAAATCTAAGGAAAAAATCTCTCTCAAAAATCTAAGGAAAGCAGAAAACAGATCTGAAGGAAGTGCTTAAGTGGTGCCTTTAGAGCACAAAAAGCCCAGCTCAGAAGAGGTAATCATCACTTAGCTGAAGTGAATATTGTTCTTTTCACTGCCTCAACCTCTAACATATGCCAGCAGATGATCTGCATGCATAAAAACACCCTTGTAAACAGGCATCCACCATGTGGGGCTTGTTTAAATGAACTTATTTCCTACAAATGGACTTAATTCTTACAGCACACATTAATTATATCACTGACCTTGAATACCTGCAGTTGGGGCAATACCATATTAGTTTTTTTCATCTAGTTTCTGGGGGATTAACAGAAGCCTGCTGTCGTCCAGTGGGTTAACCCCCTTGCCCTCCCTGACTCCTGCACAGTTTGGATTCCTGCTGGTATTCAAAGTATTCTAGAAAGCTTATTCCCCAGGACAAAAGATCTCCCAGCAAAAAAATTCAGAACTTTAGCATTCAAGATATTCAGGGCTAATGATTTTTTTGTAGTTTCTCTCTCACTGAATACTGCTTAGCAAAGTGGTTACAAGCTTACTTTTCTCTTGCAATTCTCTTGTTCTGTTTCTTTTCAAATGCAGAACAGAAATATTAGTGTCACACTTCTGTCTTTTCTCCATCAGCATGCCTACATGAACAGCCTCCCTATTACAAGAATTAATGATTAGTATATTCAAATTTCTTCTTAACATTCATTGCTCTGCCAGATATGATTTGTTTCTACCATCATCTTATTTTTCATTTGACTTTTGTCACCTTACAGATTTCACTTTACCACTAAAAAAATATGACCTTTTAGCCAAAGTTATCGTAGTTCAGCCAAGAATAATCAGGAAACTCAATTATCTAATCAGCAGCTCTTACAGAAGTCCTTAATTTTCATTCACATTTTTTTCTCTAAATTTTCCATTTCCCTTTATTTCCCTTCCACATTTTTTTAGACTTAAACACCAAAAGTACTCTTGCATGGCGTGTCCTCCCTGCATATATAAGCTGGTAATGATCACAGTGATTTCATATATTTTTATCTGCCATTAAAACCTTCACAAGTTAGAAACAAAAATTAGGAAGTGTTACAGAGTCATAGAGGCAAACAGGGATTCAATTACAGTGAACATTCAAAAAAATTGCAGCTGTAAATAATGAACATGGCAGTGTTCTTGAGCAAACTCCCATACTTGTCCTCTATGAGATTTATTGGGCAAAATTTAAATTGTAAAAATGTCAGTAACCACAGTGCACTTTTCCTGAATATGGCTGGGAGTACATACTGTGTGTCATAAACACTGTAAATACCCTTTTTTAAATCCAGTCAATTTGCAAGCCTGCCAGTTATATTCCTGTATTTTGTCCCCCTAATGGTTTGGGGAGAAAGTGAATTAGCTTAAAAGATGCATGGAGTATCAGTGTGCCCTCAGAGAACAGTAGAATTGTCTTTATTGGGCCTTACTTGCTGACAGAAGGCATGGTAAAATCATGCTAAAAGCAAGTTTCTATTTCTGTGTGTACCAGAGCAGGCAGTGAAAGCTTGGTGTTCTTCCCTTCACTTGAAAATTCCTCTGCAGAGGAGACCACTCATCACTAAGGTAAAAGTTTTGCTTCTGTGCACTGAATGAGAGATCTCCTTGTTGGAGCCAACCTGCTGGGTATGGCCCAGGTTTGGCCATGCAGAAATGCACAGGTACCAGGGAAGGACATTCTCACTCCTCTGCTCTGGGACCTCCAGACAGACTAAAGGCCTCATGTCGGAGCTCTATACCTACCTGATTCAAACCCTGGAGTTTAACTTTCAGTTTTCCACATTTCAATACAACATTTCAATACAATTTCAATTTCCACATTTCCACATTCAATACAACTTCTCATTTGTGTTTTTACTGATAATCCCTTTAATTTTAAATTGCAAAAAGGGATGAAAAAGCCTTTTGGAGGTTTTCTTCTCATGATTCGGAGGTCTAGCAATTTTAGATAGGTTAGGCATCTCAAGAGGTAGATGCTCCAGAAGGCTCAAGACAGGAGAAATGTCCATGCAGAATGAATAGTGTTTCCAGTCTGTGACAGAGCTTTGAGATATTCTTTGGCTATTGCATGAATAGTGCCTTAATTTTACTGAACTATTAACTAGTTAAGTAGCTCTGCCCCTTAGTACATTTAGCCATGGCTGAGGGTGGATTCCCATTCATTCTTTTACTTTGAATGAAGGTGACGAGTGAAGCAGAAGGTTGCTGTGTTTTGCCTTCCTCACTCTCTTTTTCTCTTTGTTATCTTGGAGACCTTGCAAGAACAACACACTGTGACCTGAACTAAAGGGTGTCACTCTAAGCAGTGTCATCCTGTCTCCTCTCATTTTAGCACTTCCCAGTGCGCTGTGCTCTGATGATTGTATTCTGAGGGCGTCCTTGGCCAAGGATATTCCAGTCTAGTATGTGGAATGAAGCTTGAATCTTCTTGAATCTACAAGCTTTGAGCAGTTGAGGAAATAGCCTTTCATCTTGAAAGCTAAAGAGACTAAATAAACTTCTTTAAGCCACTTAATCAGCAGAGAGGGGATGTGGGAGATTAATGGGGCTACACAGAACTATGTCTTATTTGGAAGGGGCAATTTTAGGACAGGAGTGAGTAATATTAGTGTACTCAAGAATTGATGTTGAAACCAGATTCAGTGAAAATTATCTCCAGGGTATTCTTCCTGATTCTTTTTATTACTTTGTCATTGAAATTGTTTTCTAGTATTATTTATTGTCTCAAATATCACATTCTCATCTCTTGAAGAAAAAAAGGTCACCCAGTCTTTCATCTTCTTCTGGTTATATTTCTTTGCCTCATTACACATTTGTTTTTATGGAGGATTTGATCATATTTTCCAAAAATTATTTAAGCTTTGGGTGTCTTTGTAAAAGATTTTTTTTTAGTTCAGCCAAGATTGTATGGGCCTAAGGCCCATCTCTACAATGACAGAAATCTCTCAAGTTAACTATTGTGAAGGATGTTGAGTGAGCTGTAAAAATGTATAAAAACTTGACCTTATGACAGGGTAGTCACTGTATGAGTACGTTGATTAAGTCTAAGAAGAGGCTGTAAAGAAACAGGGACTCAAGATAAGCCATTCCACAGGAATAGGATAATAGGAGACCGACTGGCTCCGACAGCACTGGCTGTGATTTCCTGCTGAGACTTTTGGACTGGTTTTGTCTAGAAGGGCAGCAGCCCAAGAACTGACAAAAACAAAAGGAGTTCCTCTTTCCAGAGAGGTGCTGGCTATTGGAAAGGGAAATCATGCTGATTTCAAGACCCACAAGACCCCAAGTGTAGAAAGAAGCAGATGGCAAGGTCAACATAAACATGGCATGAAATGTTTAAAGTAAATGCTCATGCATTTATTGCTGGTTTTAAAAAAATTTGTGAGATTTCTTTTTATTCTGTCATAGCTAAGGGAGCATTATGCAGGTCTCTAATTTGCTATGACCTATAAGCAAATTCTTTGGGTTTATATAATTTTTTTATCCCCACCCATAACAATTTTTGCATGTAATGAATCTGCTGAGGATATTATCTGCTGTGCACCAACAAATGGAAGGAGTTTCTGGAAGAGCAGAGCTGTGATGTGACTCCCATGTGGTGATTTGTGGATCCACTCCTTCTCCTTTCACTGAAGAAGGTGTTTCCTGGGAAATTTTTCACCTCTCTTTCATGATTGTATAGACATGCAAACTTAAAATTGTTCACACACACCACTTGAAAACTCATGTTTGTCAAGTATTAGGAAACTTAGCCCCCAAGGACCATGTGTTTCTGACCTGCCATTGTCTCTTGTGTATATTTGCCTCAACATTTAGTGGAATAACAAGTTTGAGTTTGAAAAAATTTCTGCTGTTGCAATTCATTTTTAGCTGTGCAGTCTGGAAGCTGTCACCTCAACCTCCTGCTAAACTCCACATAAAAGACAATCTATTTCTTCATATAAGGTTAAAATTTGGAAGTTCAAATATTTTAGCTGGTTCCTCTTTTTGCAAGGTAATTCCTCTGTCAGGTTGCTCTAGTTGCCACCAAAAGTTACCCAAGTAACACAAGTACTTAGATACACCTTTGCTGTCAGTTATATATGATATAATGACATTTTGGGCTTATGTTGCATTAATGCTCCTTCCATTTATGCTTGGCTCTGATAATCTCCCCTGCACATGTGTGCATGGTTGGTTTTTACCTCATTACAAGCTGTGGAGGAGGCATTATCATGCTCCTGAGGATATCTGAGGGGTCCTGAAGGTAAAACTGCAGGCTGCATATGCTCCTTTGACAAGCTTTGATCAGGCTCAAAAGCTGGATGCTTCTTTTGCCCAGTTGCCAGGGGAAAGCCCAGCTGCTGATCCCTGATCTACACCGTGCTCATACTCTAGACTTACCTCAATTTCCACGTCTGCGATCTTCCCTGCATTACAGTACACTCATTCCTGTAGACCCAGCCAGCATGGATTAAAGCAGGACCTGCCTGACCAACCTGATCTCCTTTCATGACCAGGTGACCCACCTGGCGGGTGAGGGACAGGCTGTGGGTGTGTCTGCCTGGACTTCAGCAAAGCCTGTGACACCATGGCCCACGGCACTGCGGGAAAAGCTGGCAGCCCACGGCTTGGACAGGTGGGACCTTGGCTGGGTTAGGAACTGGCTGGATGGTCAGGCCAAGAGAGTGGTGGTGAATGGTGCTGCATCCAGCTGGTGGCCGGTCCCTGCTGGTGTCCTCCAGGGATCTGTGTTGGGCCCAGTGCTGTTTAATACTTTTTATTGATGATCGGGATGAGGGGGTCGAGTCCACCTTTGGAAATCTGAAGATGACACCAAAGAATGGGGAGTGTCCATCTGCTGGGGGGTGGAAGACTGGGCAGGGACCTGGGCAGGCTGGACTGATGGGCCAAATCCAGTAACCTGAGGTTCAACAAGACCAAGTGCCGGTACAGTTTGGGTACAACAACCCCCTGCAGTGCTGCAGGCTGGGGACAGAGCAGCTAGAAATCTGCCCAGCAGAAAGGGACTCGGTGGTACTAATTGATGGCACTGAACATGAGCCAGCAGTGTGCCCTGGTGGCCAAGAAGGCCAATGGCATCCTGGCCTGTATCAGGAATGGTGTGGCCAGCAGGACCAGGGCAGTGATTTTCCCCCTGTACTCGGCACTGGTGAGGCCACACCTTGAGTGCTGTGTCCAGTTCTGGGACCTCCAGTTTCAGAAGCACATTGAGATGCTGGAACTCGCCCAGAGGAGGCAACGAGGCTGGTGAGGGGTCTAGAACACCAGGCCTGTGAGAAACCACTGAGGGACCTGGGGTTATTTAGCCTGGGGGAGAGGAGGTTCAGGAAAAACCTTATCACTCCCTACAGCTGCCTGGAAAGAGAGTGCAGCCAGGTGGTCTGTTAATCAGACAGCTCCAGAATTCATAGAGAGATAAATATTATAGGCTTTTTACTACCAGAATTCTTTCCTGTATCTACCACAACCAAACCCAACCTTAAAGACATTCTGTAAGACAGACATTACACTGTCCCTGTTAGTCTGGGATTTTAGGATGTCCATGGATTTAAGATGTACGGAAAACCATAAACGCATGTTTCTGCATAGCTGATATCATGTCCTGTCCTCTAACTCTTCTACAAGGCCCCCACCTGAAGCCAAATTTTTGCCTTTCCATATTTATGCTTTATTCCAAAGCCTTCTTGCATGCAAAGGGGGCCTTGCTATAGTTTTTTTTCTCATGATAAGGTAGACATGAGTGTCTCATATCATTGAACATATTCATCAAATATCTTTTCAGAACATGACATTTTCCCTTTTACTCAATACCTGGGTCTTGCAGAGATGTAGGAAAAACTGATCACACACACACACACACACACACACACACACACCATACACAGATTCTGACTATGCTGCTCAAGGATTGCCATCTGTACACCTGCAGTATGAGAAACAGGCTCAGTAGTCACCCCTTTCAGCCTATGCCAGGATGTGCTAGGTAGGTAGCCAAGAATTCCTAGAAGCAAAAGCTTTTTAAAGTCTGCATAGACCAAAGGTTTTTCTGAGATCCTCTTGAATTCCTACACTAAGAGTTCCTACTGCAATGTATTTTTCCCCTTAGGTTCACCTGAAGGTTCATCTTGGTGGCAAAGGTCTTTCATCATGTGGTTTTCATGATTGCCTTGTAAATTTGTGAAGAAGAAACTTCAGCCAGGCCAATTTTGCCTGCTGTTGTCAGTCCCCTTATCCTTACTTTTATAAGTAACTTGTTATAAGACATACTGAATTGGGTCACATTGTTGTTCATCATCCCACCACAAGTTAGGTATATTTCTCTGAATGATTTCTGGATATTGTTGCAGTAATGTCCCTAATGTGCCCCTGAACAATCTGAGTTCATCACTATCCTTTGGATCTTTCTCTTAAAAGTAGCTTCTTCAACCCACTGACAACTTCATTTGTTGAGAGAAGATACTTCTCTCCAGCTGACTTAGTTATCCTCTGCAGATTTCTCAATTTCATTTTCTGGCATCTGCTCAACCTTTTCTGTGTCTTTTTAGATGCTATGGATCTTTCTTTTTATTACAGATGTACTTTGAAACATCAGACTGACAACAAAAATCTCAAGAAAGATAAATTAAAATAAGAGGGAAAATAGAATTGCAGCAAACAAATACCTTTTCCTAACACACCGTGATACACATAAATCGTCAAGCTTAGGTATTCTTGGCTTAATCTAGAGAATATTTTTTCTTTCTGAAAAATTATCTCTCTCTTTGACTACTTCTGTCAGACTTTCATCTTCTACAAAACCCTTCTCAATTTTATATGAAGCATCATTGCTCTGAATTTTTTTGTAATTACTGAAAAAGCAATAATTTACTTTGAACAAGTACATATAACAGTGATCAAGTAATTCATGTCTTCAATATTTTTTTCTGTTAGGATTTGATCAAAAATATGTTGTACTGGGTGGTAAAAAATGTATAGATCAAAGATGGCTTTTCAGAATTGAGAGAATCATAAAATTATAGAAACATAGAAAGGCTTGGGTAGGAAGGGACCTTTTAAATAATCTAGTTTCAACCTTCCTGCCATGGGCAGGGACACATCCCACTAAACCTGGTTGATCAAAGCTCAATCCAGCCTGGCCTTGAACACTCCAAGGAATGGGACATCTACAACTTCTGTGGGCAAACTTTTCCAGTGTCTTACCCTCTTCCCAGTGAAGAATTGCTTCAGTTTAAAGCCGTCCTCCCTTATCCTGTCCCTATTTGCCTGTGTAAAAAGTCACTCTCCTTCTTTTGTTTATGCCCCCTTGAGTACTGAAAGGTGCTATAAAGTATCCCTAAGGCATTCTCTTCCCCAGCTCTCTCGGCCGGTCTTCACAGGAGAGGTGCTCCAGCTCTCTCACCATCTTGGTGTCCCTCCTCTGCACCTGCTCCAACAGGTCCATCTCCTTCCCGTGCTGGGACTCCAGAGCTGCATGCAGCACTGCAGGTAGGGCAGGATCTCCTCCCTCACCCTGCTGGCCACACTGCTTTGGATGCAGCCCAGGACACGTTTGGCTTTCTGGGAGGCCAGTCCACATTGCTGGGTCATGTCAGGCTCTTCATCCACAAGNTTGCCCATTCAGCTAATTCCTTATCCACCAAATAGTCCACCCTTTGAGCCCATGTCTCTCCCATTTGGAGTTAAGGATGTCGTGTGGGACACTGTCAAAGGCCTTACAGAAGTTTAGGTTGATGACATTGCTTGCTCTTCCAGTGTTGATAGTTGTAGAATTAATGTTGCAGGCAGATATTTCTGGAATCACAGGAGAGTTTTCATGGATTAATCAGTTCCATATTGACAGTACCCAGCACATTATGAAAGGAATCTTCATAACATATTTAAAGTAATTAGCATGCATACATGCTTTTATGTGACTGTTAATGGATATTATACAGTAAATATTATTTTTTTCTGTTTCTCTATAGAAGGCAATAATAAGAGGATAGTTTAAGTCAGATTTCAAACCATCAATACATTTTTGTGACTTAAAAATAAAGGAATATATCTACCTGTAATTTTACTGTATGGGTTGCAGAACATCTGGTGAACAGCTGCTTTCTAAAGACAAATTTATTCAGATAATCTTACTGAATAACTTTAGGTTCTGTCTAGCAACAAATGGCAGAAAATTGTTAGGCTCATACCCAAGAAAAGCCAACATCTCCCTTCTTTTCGTTTTTTTTTTTAAGTGCTTAACACCCAAAACTATGTAGTGGGCATGTTTCCTGGGCATCCTCACAGCATGAGCACTTGCAGTCCTGCTGCCTCTTAAAGCTACTCTGACGTCCATTTGCAAAATGGATTGTTTCTTATTAAGGGCCTACATTCCCTTTGGTTGTTTGCCATGAAGGGAAACAGTGGGTCACAAGTTACGTGCAGAATTGGTAATAAGCCCATGCAAAGGAAATAAATACACTGCAGCATGCTGTTTCTGGAACATTGCTCAGCACTTGGATATCATGTCTTCAGAGCTCTGAGGAAAAAACATTGGGTGAAGGATGCTCAAGAGCACCTTGGCACACTTGTTCTGTCATTTGCACCATTTCTTTAAAATGAATGAAAATCTGAAGAATACTCCAAAAAGATCTCTCCCCCGTTTAAACCTCCTGTGTGCTTTACTCTGACTTTGAAGACAGACAGGAGTTCTCTTTTCTAGAAAACTTTGGTATAGGAGGCATGAGCACTTGGCAACCTCTTGCCCTGTTGATGCTTTCATCACTGATAGGAGAGCAGCAGTAGTTCCATGGAACTAATAAGTTCAACTAATAGTTGAAATGGAGAGGAAAAAGATGGAGGTGTAGTTTAAATCACACCTGAAGCACTGTTTTGTAGAAATAAGACACCGCATAAGTAGTTGATTAACGAAACAAATTTGTCAACTTTCATCTCAATATTTGGTGTATGTATGTGTGTACCATGTTCCAGGCTGGTGGCATGAGGTAAATCAGGACACAGCAGAAGTAACTCAGATATTTTTATGTTGCCATATAGAAAATTGATTAGTTTTTTGGAAACATGAGACAAAGTCTTGCAAAATAGGAAAAAAACCTCCAGAACTACCCTGTCTAGCTCTCCACCCCGCAGCAGGACCAATCTTTCCTGAACCATGGCAGAACTCTGTCTAGCCTGTTGTCACATCTCCCAGAGATGTTGCAGCCTCCCAAGCAAGACTTTAGGAAGGTTTTTTATCCTTGCAAGTGGAGTTGTGCAATGACCATGAGACACTTTCGTATTTTTATTTACTGTAGAGACACAGACAGTGCATACCTCCAAGTATTTGAAGACTACTCTCCTTAGACTGAGGAACCCCAATTATTTTCTCTTGGGCCATGCCATCAGGGAAAAGCACACAAGGAACCGTGTTGGTGGAAGCTCTGGAAAGCTATACTTCACTAAGCAAGACCTGCTATTTTGTGCTGTAAATCAGCCATATGCTGCACTTGATGAGGTGAAGACTTAGGTAAAGTCTGTTTCACATACAATCTGGCATGTATTGGCTCTGAATGTAAACATGTCTTTAAGCAGGTTCATATCCTAGTACACAGATGATCTGTGGGTCTGTTGTAGTTTTTGTTAGAATATGTTAAAAAAATGGGCAGAGTTTGTCTTATGAAGTAGAAAATAAAATGTACATATGCTTCTGTATGTGCCAGACCTCCAAAGGTAGGGAAGTGCTGCAAATACTTTGCTGACTCTGTGCCAGATTCTTGTGTTGAATCTTCCCGTGTGTAGCAATGTGATGACAAGGCCAAAAGAACTTCAGATTCAGTTGTTTGAAAACTTTGTTCTTTTGAATGCCACCTTAAGAACTTAAGGCAATTAGACATCAGAATAATCAATTAATATAAAGACTACAAAATGCACACACAAAAATCACAGTCCGTTTTGATTAGCTTCTAGACAGTACTTCAGTCAAGAGGGTATTGTAAGCTCCTTCATCCTAAAGTATGAACTGCATGATGAAGAATGATGATCACTTCCACAGAAGGCTATTCATGCCAAATGACAGTCAAAATTTTCCCTATTTCTTTTGATACACTTACGGTTGAATAACTGATGTAAAGTATCACCTCCATTTTTTTCTCATTTCTGATAGGAATCAGACTCCATTGTTGCACAACATATGTTCTAGTTTTTTTTCCAGTGGTTTAAATTCCCTTTTACCTCTCTGGTGAAACATTATTGAGAATTAAGAGATGTCAATGTATATGAGTGATATAGATAAATAAGTGTTTAGTTCTGTAGTAGAGGCTGCAGCTGAAGAGGTTTGAAGAAAAATAGCATGAGATGTTATAAGGGAAATATTTCCTTCTTCCCTGTAATTCCGAGTGGATGTAACATCAAAATATTTTCTGAGATGGACTACATTTTTCTTTTTATTTTACTTTTGTCTAAAGTAAATAGGGGATACAGATCAGAACTAGGAACAACCTTAATAGGCTACTAGACTAAAAAGAAGAAGGGTCCTCCTGACTTCCAGCTTGGCCTTGGAGACTCATATTCAACTTAGTATTAAATAAGAGTGCACAGCAAATAAACATTTTCACTCTACTGAAGGGGAGTTTTTCAAGCACATTAGCCTGCTTGAGGACTCAGACATTTGTATGCACTGTCCCCTCTGCCATCCCACTAACAGCAGAGCTAGAATGACAACATTTTCAGTTCATAGCCACATATTTTTGTTGCTGTGACAAGTCCCATTTGGAAAGTCAGTTGCACAGCAAAATATAATGAAGGAAGTATTTGAAAGAAGTGTTCATCCAGAAGACAACTCATTTCAGAGATGCTTTTATCAAATTTGGGGCTGTAGGACTGCTCCACTTCCTTTGCTGCATTTGGTAAAGGCCATCATGGGCCATTCTACTCTTGGCAGGTAAAGAGTCTCCTTTTAAAAGTGCTAAAAAATCCATCTGCAAATCCTGATTTTTATGTGTTAATAATAACATGAAGAGAAGGAGAGTATTTGTTGAGTCTCATAAGCAATTAAATTAGCATCAGTAAAGACTCATGCTCCTCAATTGGCCCTGGTCACTTCTGTTCCCATATAGAGATGGCCCAGATGCTCCCCACCACTCCATTGCATTGTGTTATCTTTAATAAAAACGTGCCATGATGGGAACCATCCTACTTCTATTTTGTTGAAGTTGTCATTCTTGCAGCAGTAAAACAAATCTTCTTTAAGTTCATATTTTCTTTGGAAAAGTATACGTTTTCTTCCGTCATTATTTAGTGTATTTTGAAAGGCTTCATAGTCTTCCTTTGTTTGTGTGAAAAAGGGCTGAAAACCAGCAGCAGCTACCACCAAAGCCAAACAGATAACCCCTGTGTATTTCCATTCATTCACAATCTATGAGAAGCTCATGTGCTATGCCATTAGACATAGATGTCCAAAGTCATCATTTACCAGGTGTCACATTCATCAGTTTCTATCACAGACTTCATTTTTTTTTTCAATCATGATTAAAAAAAAAATCTTTTAACTAGCAAAGCTTAAATTATCCTTGCATTATCTCTTACTTCCTGGAGATGAAAAGACTAGTGTGACATAAAGAACAAGTCTCCATACTCAGCTGAGTTACGGATGTTTAAATAATTTTAAAAGTCT
Source organism: Nicator chloris (assembly GCA_013400495.1). Classification (NCBI taxonomy): domain Eukaryota; kingdom Metazoa; phylum Chordata; class Aves; order Passeriformes; family Pycnonotidae; genus Nicator; species Nicator chloris. The sequence continues at coordinate 51,591 of WAAE01005822.1, forward strand.
TCAAACTTTTGAAGTTCAGTATGTAAGCCCTGACTGCACTGAAGGAGAAGAAAGGCTTGCTGAGGCCAGTGGTAGGGCTTTCATTTTCATCTCCCTGCACCCCTTCCCTGATTTGGAAGGGGCTGCTTTAACCTGATGCCAAGAGTCTATTGTGGTTGTATGACCTTTCCTGGCAGCCTCCTCCTCGTGGCCTCTCGGTTCTTTACGTGGAGGAGAATGCACAGCCAAAGAGCAGATCAAACACGTGACATTCCTTCACACGATTTACACAACCATCCTCATTGCAACAGAGATGCAGACAGATGTCTGCAGGAGGAAAGTGTCTGCTCAGGTGCAATACAGATTTGGATGACAGAAGGCTTGGGCCAAGGAAAGAGATAGATAGGCTTCATCATGAAATGTGTTGAGGATTGCATATCCCACATGTTGTAAGTTGCCCATCCCAAGGATATTCAGGTGGGGATGATAAATTTTTGACTGAAGCATTCAAGAGAAGTGTTGAATTAGAAAATGTTTAACATACTAAATTAATTATTTAGTGTTTTAAAAAAAGTCCTTTTTTTTTTTCCCTGCCACAACTTCAAGGTGGCTTTAGGCTAAGGAGGGAAATGAAAGAGCACTGTTATACTTATGATGTGGGAGTTTTTCTGCAGGTGACTTTTTTTTTCAGGTGACCTTTTCTAGACATCTTGATCTTGTTTGAGTGTTAGCAAAGCCTAAAATTTGGATTCAAAAGAACATAGTAAACAGACTTTGTAATCACACTGGTCTAGTCCCCATACTGAACATGGCATCTGTCATGAAACGGGTATTTTCTGGGGTACCTCAACTTTATTGCCTTAAATAATATGCAGCTGAATTCATATTCCTTCTAGGAGGAGAAAATAAATGTTTCATCAGGTCTGTTTAGACCCATACATTTTGTCCAGAGCAGACAAAATTCTGGCATTTTCCCATAAAAATTTGCCATAATTCTGCCATTTTGTGGTTAAAACATAAAACTTTTCCCCTTACATCTTTGATAACATATCAAGAAAACACTTCTTGTTACAAGGAATTCAGAGTTGTGACTTACACAAAATAAATGAAACCTCCAAACTGCAAATTATAAAACCACAGAGAACAAAATAAAAATTCCATGAAATATAAATTTTCCCTAGGGACAGACGCCCAGAGGGATAGGGATTACTCACATAGAATGTGCATATGTATATTAAAAGATGCTTATACCTTAACATGAGGAAGCAAGTGAGATTTATAGTTTTTAGGTTGTTGGGTTCTTTTACATTTAGCATTAATCTGCCTCACTCATTTTTACCATAGTAAAACTTCTAGATCAATCAGCTTTATTTTGCATTGCTGTTTTCAGCTTTTTTGAGCCCACCATATTTCTCTTTCTGTGGACTTCCAGGGGAAAAAAAAAAAGGAATTAGAAAGCTAGTGTCTTCCCTTTATTTCAAACATGGTTTTGTTCCTCCTTGGAGGAAACAGATTTAAAATACAGGTGATGCCTGCATTCCCTGAATCCACTGAGTAAACATCTCTTTAGCAATTCTTCTTTCTCATCTGAAAGAGATGAATTTGCAAGTTGGTGGCAGGCCAGGTGCAGTGTGCTACTCTGACCTTCCAGGCTCTGTAACTGCTGTCCTACAGCAGCACAGGAGAGGATCCTCAGACCTGCCCTATGCCAAGGGGTCTGCTTCAGCACTGCAGCTGACAGGAAGGCTCCAGGTTATCTGTGTTTGCTGCCACGTAAAGATACAGAAAATCTCTGAGTTCAGATGAAGATCAGTTACACTTTTTCAGTCTGTTTCTCCACTCTTCATTTGGTCGATGGGTGATTTTTTTTTTCCTGTATATCCCACCACAATGGTATGGACAAATATTTATCCTATTTTTCACAACTAACAGTCAGAGAGTATGAAGTTAATTTGCTCCCTATAACACACCACACTGGAGATAGAGCCAAGCTCTGAATGCAAAAATCAGGAATCCCAGGGCTGCCTTTAATCTATGTTTCATTGTTGTGTTTCAAAGGAGATCACAGAGCTGATGCTGTCTCTGCTGCAGTATCAGTGGGAATTACAGGTAGCCATAACCTTTATCATAGGAAGCCATAACTTCACCCTGAGTACATGTGAAATGTGGCAAAGAATAAGAAATGTCACATGGAGGGTTGTTCTTTCTGCCATAATTCTGATCTATATTGGTTCATTGAAATAGAAATGGATGAAAATTGATATTAATATACAGGCTTATTATTCCTGTGATGATAAGATGTTCCCTCTCTTTACTAGAAGGTATGACTTTATCAGCTGAAAGTCAAGAATTCCAGGAGTTTGTCCCTTAAAAAATTTCTTTTTACTATGGTAACTCTATTCAATATTACATCATGCTCATTTCATTGCTAAAGCCGAGAACAATACTGCAATATGACTTTCTATTCCCCACCCCCCTTCGAGGCATTTCAGGATGATTTGAGACATACATACATACATATATTTCTCCTCCCCAGGCATTTCATACAGTCTTTGCAATAAAAGCCATAAGACTTTCAAAATACTACACCAGAAGACATTTTTGGAAAAAGAAGTTGACTTATGTCCCATATTACATACTCTCACAATATTGAGCAGAGAGAAGCAAATCTTTGATCATACTTCCAGAAGAAATATTTTTGTTACTCTTTTTTTTTACCATATAAAGTATTAATTGAACAATGATGCTGTAAAAATGTGCATATGGAGACAGTTAGATCCACCCATGTTATTGTAAAGCGACTTGTTTGATGTTTCATATTGTTCAGCAGAAGAACATCATTAGAATATCCTGTCTGGCAAGAAAGGCTATCATGTTGAAAAGGAACCTTGGCCTCAGATTTTTTTTTTTAAATTTTCTCTTTATTTTCAGTCTGAATCTGCAATTCCCCAAATGTACTGCTGAACTGTGCATCAGGCTGGATTCTGAAATCTCTGCAGCTTCACACGGCCCAGACTGTCTGTGCCCAGAGGGCATTTCAGGCTCTACTGCCCCTTTTTCCCCAGGGCTCCCCCCATCCTGCCCAGAGCCAGGCCAGCCCCCATAGCCCCAGCTCTTGCCCCAGTGATGCTGCAGCAGGGCTGGTCTTCAGCATCCCACAGCCCTGCTACTCTTCCTAGAGCAGACATACTCACCAATGGTATCTGACAGACATCTTAATACGTATCCAGTTCCCTTAAAAGCCTCTTAATTTGGAGAAAGCAACACAGGCTTGGTATGCTGAGCTAGAATATTCACAATTTTGCCTGTCAATAGCAGAAATACCAACAACTGATGGCTAGCAACACCTCACAGAATTTTTATTGTTGATGACAAATAGAGGTGCTTGAATGTCATCTTTATCACTGGGCTTGTGCAGCTCTGTGTCTGCACCATCTGGATGGCCACTGTGAGGCTGTTTTAGCTCTCAGCTTGAGGTCAGGCTGTGTGACAAAACAAGCAAAATGCCCGTTTGTCAGGGGAAAAGGATGGTAACTGGCACTGAATGGTTCTCCTATTACTGGGTTTGTGAGGGACCTATTTCCTCTTTAAATGGGGGGTGTTGACTGGGAAGCTATATTTCATGGTTGATGGTTAGAGGGTTGGTTAGAGCTTTGAGTAAGCACATGGAAAATATCTGAATCAGAAGGAAATGAAGGGCAATAAAAAAGAAATCCCACCACACCTTTCATTTGGGTAGTTGCTCACAGCACAACTGTACATGAGGGAGACTCCCTTCTGAGTGAAAAATCCAGTGTATTTCTTTCATAAAACCGCCAATCCTTAATGAGGCCTTACCCTGGGCTTCTCCAGTGCAGGAATAGATACAGGGGTATAAACAGCAGCTAAAACAAACCATCTGGTGAAAAGGAGGTGACCTGCCTTGAAAGACAGCAATAGCACTGTCTTTTGAAGGCAAACAAGGTTGCCAGTTTGCCAAAAAGATCACATGTCCTTGACTAAAGCCGTAGCTTTTGTCCCATTCAGCCACACATGAAAGGCTGAAAGTCCTTATGTTTTTTGGGCTATAAGCAAGGCTTTATAGCCTAGAAATACATTATTTTGCCCTACAAATCACTGAGATTCCTAAGTCATCATTATTATACTGACACTGCTACTACAGCAGGGTATCAAAACTCCTGCTGTTTGTAAAAAGGAGATTAGCATCCAGCTCCTCACCCACCAGCTTAATAATTTACGTTTTTTTTTTCTTTAAGATTTTCAATATAACTTTAGAATTGAGGAGGTCACTTTCTAATAAGTTGGTCAGTGACTGCACCACTTGAGAGACATTGGTGTTAATGTGAATTATGTGCCTAAATGTTTTACCTACCATTCTGTAAACTTATCCCAGATCTTGGAACGCTTCCTCGTTGCTGCCTAGATAATGCAACGATGATGGAATTTTTCCCTTTGTAAAGATAGATTTCCCAATAAAAATGGTGTTTTCTCCTCTTTTATAGTAGTCTTTAAAAACATGCTTTGATGCAAAATGTGGTAGACACTACACATCATCTCAGTAAATGGTTCTTGTTCTGAGACTTCTTTGAAGACTCTCAGTGGCCTCTTCTGATATTAAAGTATGCCACTAGGAATATTAAATTACTGTCCCACCTGTTTCCTATACTGTGTTATGTACTCTAAAAACTCTGCCAGAAACATGAACAGAGTTATTGTACTATCAATAAAAGGCCTTGAAATTCTATTGCATTGTATACACAGATATTGTTTTGACATGTTTACAAATGCCCTTTTCTAGGCTATTATCAGAGATTTTTTGTTTGGTGAAGCAGAATGGTAATATAGCTGCCTACATCTGTGTGATGTACAAACAGTGAAAATATACAGGGGTAAAAGTTACAGCATTTCTCTATAGCCCATTCTTTGTTCTAGGTGAATGCCAAGCCCTCTCAGTATGGAAGGGCAGTTTCTTACAGTCATCATGGCAAAATTGTTCTCATCAACATCATTTCTGGAGCAAATGATTATTCCCTGGGTTAATCACCAAGTTCTGCCAGGTATTACCTGGTGTTTCCCAATTTGCTTAGTTAGACTGCTGAACATCCATGAGTTCTAATCCACAAAGCAATGAGCATGATAACATCTAATCGTGATACCAAAGAGTATTTTCAATCAAATACTCATAAAGTACTTTCTGTTCTTCAAAGAAGACAGACCAAGTAAAAGCTTTACTTTTACTGAGATAAACCTGTTTTCTGGAAAAACTAAAGAACTTTTTAGCTCTCTGAAGCTGCTCATTTCTGGAAGCTTTTAAGGTAAGGGCTCATCTTCTCCAGAGATTTTCCCAATATATTTTAGACAGGCCAAGTTTTGCTGCTGATCACATTAGACCATTTTTCAGCTGAGAACAAGCTTGCACCTCTCTAAACATGAACAGAATCTGTCCCACTGCTTAATTTTCATTGCTATTAACAAGGCAAAAAGGAGGACAAAAAAAAACCAAACCAAATAACCTATGCAAAATGCTGTCAGCTATTAAAGTCTGAATGTCAAATGGAACCAGATTAAGTACTGCTGTTGCTATAGTAACACATTAACTGTAAAAAAATGTCTAGCCCTCTAAAAACTTAAGTACATCCATATGCAACAGCTCGTACATATGTACATATGTGATTTAAGGGATTCTTGGTCTTTTCCCTGGTAAAATTATATGTCTCCAATTGGAGGTCTTTTAGTATCTCTTAGTTTCACTAATGAAAAGCAAACATGCTAGGAAATGGCAAATAAATTGCCTTCACCACATTATACCACTAAGAAGAGTATAACTAAGTACTAATTTAGGTCATGTAAGGTAAAAGGGAGACAGAAGTGATGTCTGTTCAGCTTTCCTGCAATTACTTTGACTAGAGCAAAGAGAGCCTGGGAAAATCTGTGTGGTCAGCATGTAAGATTTTGTAGCAGATAAAGCTTGCCAGGCTCAAAAGCTTAGAGAGTGAACAGTTATCTACAGAGATAGCAGGAGAGAGGATAACTCTTAATCAGCAACCAAGGATGGGAGGCAGAGCAAGAAGACAAAAAGCACACAGCACTCTCTGCTCTAACGCACTGGCTGCTCCCTCCAAGAATCATCTTTCAGACAATCCAGCAAAGGATTTAATTTACCTGGGACCTCTTTCACAGGCAGAATGGCAGTGGCTCATATACGAACATGCATGTTTGTTATGAGGGTAGCTAATATTTGAATAATGGAAAAAGGAGCTTACCAAGAGAATAAAAGTTTTTTTTTCCTACAAAGTAAATACATGCTGTGAAAGCCCTATTCCAAAGGAAAATATATTCTTGGGCCAAAACAACTATTTTCTATACTTAGTCTTCTCTGGGTCAGGAGTAGGTTCTCTGAACTTCTCTATAGCTGAAAGTAAATGGCAGTAGATGCTACTTTCATTTTCTCATAAATTTCAAAATGCCTGATGCTTTGTGGTTCTCTTTACCCAACTCAGGTCCTTCCCACTCAGTTCAGGATGGCCTGTCTGTGAGCCTGGATTCACTTAATGGTAATTACACAAGTGGTTGGGGTGCTCAGTCAGGACAAACAGGCAGCAGGCTCGTGGCAACCTGCAGGCATGTGGCACATGGAAATGCAGACACAGCAAACAGTGCCAGGCACTCCAGTGTTGTGGAGATGGATAAAAGCATCCACATCTGCAACAGGATGTGATTATATGCCACCTGCCCACATTATCATCATATGCTCTACTTGCTGTGCTCTGCAGCATATTTACCTCTCATCTCTGTCCCATCTGTCATTCTCTACTTTGCTACAAAAGTTCTGCTCAGTAGGTTTCTTCGTTCTGTCACACTATTTCTACATATGCTGCTTCTTCTTCCTCCATCCTTCTTCCATCACTCCTCATCTGCTCCCTTCTGCATCATTTCCCCACTTCTCAGCCTTGTATTTCTCTCCACACCTGTGGAGGGGACAAGCCCAAAGCAAGGTGAACACAATGCAGCTGGCACCAAACCTGGGCCCAAAACACTATGGCTGTTCCCCAGGACCTGTGCTTCTGTAAACAGCTCCCTTCCAAATAGCACTTCCTAAGAGTATTGTTTTCCAAAGTTGCCCATAGATACAGATTTCAAAGTCTGTATCTTATGTTACTATGAACTGGATGTATTGAACTTGAAAAAGTTTATTAACTACTTCTCCATTTGCAGCAGAGTTTTCAAAGGTACACAAACACAATATCATGCAAAATGTCATGTATATCTTCCAAAGAGTATTTTGTCATGGGTTTGCATCCTTCTTGTACTGGACAAAGACTTTGTGCACCTTGGCCTTTTGCCTGTCTGTGTGTGATGATGTTGTTGTGTGATTGGATTCCCACTCACAGGTAAACTGCACAAGTTCACTGGAATTACAAATCTAGCAATTACTTACTGGCTGTAATTTTTTACATTACTTGGGGAGCTGTAAATTGTTCTTATTATTCCCTTCTTAGTCCTTCTACCTAAAAGAGTGCCCACACCTACAGGTAGTAATCAGAGCTTCTCCCCTTTCCCTGCCATGCAGCAATGGCACTGCTGGGAGGGACTGAACTAAAGAGATTAGTCAAAAGAGGATAGCACCTTTAAATCTATCACGATTCCAGCTGGGACGTTGCAATTTGTAGTGACACAGTGCCTGGGATCCTCTGTAGAGAGATGCTTGCTTTGTTGCATAATAAAGGTCCTCCTAATGGAAGGCTGATGGATCATAACTACCCAATAGGGGGTTGAAGCTGGTGGTGAATGATCAAAGTGCCTGTGGCCTCTCTCATCCCACCCAAACTCCCTCTGGTAGGGCCAAGCAGTCAGAGTAGCACAGTCCCCAGACCTGTAAAAACAAAAAAATACGATGTGTGAACCCATTTTATCCAGGTTGTTCGTGTACAACTCACTCAGCACATGGAGAAAGGGAGGACACAACCCAGGCTGCTCCCAGCCCTTCCCCACCTGATGCTGCAGTACCTGCTGCTTGCCCAAGGAAGCACTGCTACAGCATTCCTCTAGCTACTTGGAAATAAATAGGCTTGATATGACAATATTTGGGATGAGAAAATGTAGTCCAAAATTAGAACAGTTTTGTTCTCCTGTAAATTTTCACCTGGCCTGTATGTAAGAGGAAAAGAATTTACAGTCATGAAATACCATTGGGCTTTCATTTTGGAAGCAAACCACTCTGTCCTGAGACACCTGTCCTTGCCTGATTTGATGCTTTCCTTCAAGCTGCTTGGCCCCAAAAATGAGAGCCATCACAATGGAAGAGGCTATTTGTAAAGAGTCGGTGTCTTTTAAATAGCTGCTTTAGAGAAAAAAAAAAGGAAAATCCAGCCTGGAGATGATGTATTTTTATTTAATGTTTTCAGAATAGTTTTAAGAGTCTTTGGTCTAGAGATTTTTTTCTTTTTTTCTTCTTTTCTTTTTTTTTTTTTCTTTTTCAATCTTTCTAGCTGTGCAAGTGCCTTATGATTTTTGGCAGGTGTTCTGGGCTTCTTCTTCTTTAGCACACACTCTGGACAATGAGCGCGTGAGTTCAGAAGCATTTGCTTGTCTTAGCTGGGATCTCTGGCTTGCACCTCATTCCAGCACTAGTTTTGGTGCCATACAGAACTTGCTGGCTAGTTTGAAATGATGACACAGAAAACACTGTGTGCTCAGAGGAGAGTCATTCCAAGTGTCCAGGCAGGGAAATTAGGCTGAAAAACTGACAAAACCAGATCTAACCTGTGGCTAAACACTCAGGGCCAGATCCTCGGGTAGATTAAATCATCATTAGGTCATTCATGTTAATGGAAGGATGTGCTGATTGACCTCCACTGAAGGTTTTATCTGGCTTGTGTATGTGCCTGTTGAAATTAAGAGGGCTTTCCAATGAGTGATGTGATTTTGAGTCACTTGTTTGGTACATTTTTTTCTTTTATTCCATTTTACTATCTGTCTTTCACCCACCAGGTCACAGCTGCCCTCATCACTGGCCCACTCAAGGATTTTAACTTTCCCCTTTCCAAGTGTTGGATAACCAATTATTAAACAGTCACTGATACCAGGAAAGTATGCATATTATTTAGAATCAAAAAGTTGCCCTTTCTGGTGCAGCTCTTAGCATTGTTCTGTAAACAATGTGAAGTTTAGACCCCTTTGCCCCAGCCACCGTCTGGACAGTTTAAGATCTTAATCACACAAGGTTTCAGCTACAGAAAACAACCAAACACATTACTGCTATTCAGGATAGCTTCTCTTTTGGCTTCTCTTTGCAAAAAAAGTACCAAGATAAACGAGCTCCAGTAGGTAATCCTTACAAACCATTCAGAAAATAATGAATGCTTTCTGAGCATGGGAGACCCCCAGCTTTCTGCTTTGGCGTGATGAGAAGGTAAAGGAAGGCACAGAATGGGAAAGCAACCTTGACAAAAACCACGTCTCCTTCACAATGCCTGATTATTACTGCTGTATATATATAATATAATAATTACATCTGAAAATTACTGCTGTAAGAGACTACTGAGTCTTCCAGAAATAGTATGGCTTCAGTATTATAACCAGACAGAATGCAAATACCCTTTATTACTCTGTGCTTCAGTGCAGCATTCAGCAGGCTTTTCTGCCTGCTGCATTCAAAATTTATTTCTGTCTAAAGTATTTGGTAGGGGCCTTCTCAAGAAATTAGTTTCATGGTATGATTCAGCTTGCCATAGAAATTTTTATATTTCTATATTTTGATACACTTATATAATGTGCCTTTGCCAACTAAGTAGCAGAACAGTATCCAGTCTTTATGTAAGACTTTTATTCATATACCAAAATACTTTCCACATAAAATTTATGGATATAGAAACTAAAACTGAAAGGAACAACTTAATTTTTTTGTGTTACAAATAAAATACAGGTTTCTTAAATGAATCTAATTACTTCTTAAATTTGTCATGCTTAAAGATTGCATAATTCATGTGTATTCTTAATTAACTTTGCTTTGAAAAATCAAACTCAATTTAAGACAGAAGAAGTCTAATATTCTTACATAGTGCTAATGGTAATTAGTACTTTATTACATAACTGGAATGTCTTTTGGAAACATGAATAGTTCCAATGCAAAGTCTGCTAGTGAAATAAGAGGTCTCTTTGAGAAAATTGTATGGTGGACTAACAGCATTTTTCTAAGAGAGGTCATAGGGATATTAGAGAGTAAAACCAGGGGTTAGCAGGGTTCTGCAAGTCCACAGACTATTGGTAATGAAACCAGAAACTGTAGCTAAAAACAATAAATCAGTCAGTAGTAGGATTGGTTTTGCTGTACAACAAATGCGTAAGGACCTGGAAATCAGGAAATCCTGGAAAACAGGACTGACAGGCACTGCTCTAAGCCGACAGCATGTTCCTGCTTCACAACAGGCACAGAATCTGGGAGAGCCCTGACTTCAAAATCCAAATCCTGGTTGCCAAAGGCTCTATGAGTTTGAAAATATAAGTGAAAAAATGTGTCAGAAGATCTCTGGAAAGGTATAGAGTAAAAAGGAAGAGGCAGCAAGCTGTAAACCAGTGGAGGCAGAGAATGTGTGCTGGCAAATAGCATCCCATGGTTGTCTCATCCTTGTGTTCCTTTCTCCAGGCATCCCCTGGATGTCAATGCCACGCATGGGGTACTGGAAAGGAAAGATTTCTGATCTGCCCTGATAGAGCTGTTCTTACATTACCTGCCTTCACAGATGGGTCCCACCACAGCGGACTCTTATTGCACAAGGGACTTGTATCACCAGTTGCAGGCTCTGTCTTCTGTGCTGGGTTCTGCTTTGCTTTTTTATTCAAAGACTGGAGGAACAATCAATGTTTTCTGTTTGTGGATCAGTAGCATCTTTTTGACTTTGTAAATTTCAGAGTACTGAAAAGTGGAATAGAAGCAACATTTCTGGTAAGGAGATTTCAAATTATTCTGCATGGAGTGGTCACCAAATTGGGAAAACTGGCTGCAATCCCTCAGAGAAATTCACTTGACGTTACAGTACATGAATGGCCTCTGAGAAAAAATCTCACAGTGATGACAACCGACTTTCTCATCTGAGGTAACCCCTTTTGTCACTGAAGCTGTTCCTCCACACCGGGCAGTAAGTCAGAAAGCCACTTTCTCTGGACTATTTGCTGAGCTTTAGTCTAGACTTAGAATCAAAAGTCTCTAGTTTCTGTGCAGCTCTCATAAAAGTAATTTCCTAGAACAATAAATAAGTAGACCAGGGTCTCAGATACTTTAAAAGCTACATTTATAGTAACAGTTCAACAAATACTGCACATTTATAACGTAAATAACCCTATAAAGTTTTAAATGGTGCATGGGTCAATCTCACACTCATTTTACGTTTGTTTCTTTGGAAATGTAAAAGTGATGGAGTTGTAGCAGCACTTACGTTTGTGGGAACAAATTTTGAGGTCACATATACTAACATAGTATTCATAAACACTAGACTTCTTATGTAACTACTCAGAAGGGCCTCTGGTTCACATCCCTACTCCAACTCCACGTTTGTTTGTACATCCCAACCCTACCCAGAATTGCAAAAGTCTCATGTTACCCCAAGCTATACAAAACCACACATTAAGAACTTCAAAGATTTAGGAAATTTCAAAAAATACCTTTTAGGTTTGGGTCATTAAAGGACCCAGATGTATTAGGATTGGCTAAGACACTCAAATCTATAATGCGGATTCTAAAAGTCCTCAGTATGTGTGTATGTGTTAAAGTCTGTCTGTGCTCAGGTTTCTGATAGAAAGCATCACAGGTGCCCAACTGCTGAATTAATAACTTGTCTCTGAAAAAAGAGTGACTCTCCTCTGTTTTTCGGAAGTGTGGCTTCCAGCCTTCAGGAGACCAGAGTTCATTACAGAGTCCAGAATGGAAAAGAATAGCCCATCAAAGGAAGCACTTAAGCTTGCAGCTGCCTAACTGCCTTTTAATTGATGTTTCATTATTTTCTTCACATGAAGCTCCCAAGTCTTTGCAACATGTGAAGAGTCCCTCCATCTAGCCTGAGCTACAGGTTCTGCTTTAGGATGGTCTTGTATCACATGCCATAACCCTATGAAGACATGTCAAGAGCAAAGTGATTTAGGCATACACATGAACAGCAGTGGGAGTAAGGATCAAAGTGCAGTTTTTGTAAGGTTTTCTAAATGTGCTGCAGACATTCTTGGCTGCCTGCAAACATCAGATAAGAGCCTACATAAGGATGGTGAAAAGAGGAATAATTGCCACATTTAGTGGATTTGCACGCCCAGATTAATGACTCGTGGCTAGGAGTTGATCTGTAAGCTAGCAACATTTAGTAGGTGTGAGAAAAAAATTCCAATCATGTCTTGAACTGGAACATAGTTCAAATCCATGAAAAGAAATCAATGACTCAGTACCATCAGCTTAGAAATGAAACACAATGAAGAACTGAAGTTCAAAGAAATGTTCAGGCCATATTGAAGAGATCAGACAGAGCCAGAAATAGGAAATAAAGCCTTGGAGGAACTTCATTGTAAACAGGTGAGCCACAGCTATTGTCTGACATTCTGAAGACAGGACAGTAAAGAAGCAGACATTCTCTCCAAAGTGAGAATTAATGTATGTTTTTGTTCAGTTTGAAATTGCACTTGGTTCCATAAACAAATAGCATCAAACTCAAATAGATGCTAAAAGTACATATACATATATATACATATAGTTGGATTTACTACATATGACTTTTCAGAATATCTATAGCAAAATGACTGCTGACAGGAAGAAAAATCATCGTTAAAGCCAAGAAAATGATCAGATGTGTCATAATAATACATAAACTGTACAGTTCTTGTTAACCATATAGGGACATCTATTACTTAAATTTGCAGGAGACTTGTAAAATAAATAAATAAGCATTATTATTCCCATTCAGCTGATGTATAAACTCAGGCACAGGTGGGTTTATCTAGTGCCTCTCATCAGTAATGCTGTCTCCTGATACCCATGGCTTATCACAGGCTCAATTAAAAAAGACTTTTTGTGGGAGCTCATTTGTAAATTACTAGTAGGAAAACACTGATTTGACTCTGGTTATTCAATGGTTATCACAAATCATGAATAGTTCTGGGATATGCAAGCTAATATTACCTTCCCTAATCTTATTTGGACTCAGCATTAGGCATATCAGCCAACAGCTATTGTTTTCTGTCAGAAGAGATTGATCAAGATGACAAACTGCAAATAAAATTTACAGATTTTTCCTTTTAAACAGGACCAAACCAAGTGCTGTGGGGAGATTTCCTCTTTGATCTGTTGAAACAGTCACTGGAAAGAAAAAGCACAATACTCCAAACCGAATGCGTTGCTTCAAATCTCCATAACAGTGTGAGAGAGATATTGGCAGAACTTGTTTGCTCCTGTAAAACAGCATTCAAAGAGTGCAATCCCGACAATATTTGTTTACATTTGTCAGTAGAAATTTGATTTGCCAAAAACATCACTGCAGAAGAAGAGGCTTTAGTGATTGAAAATATAGGCTTGGACTCACTTAATGATTTCTCCTGCCTCCAAATGCCATTTTAAACGACCTCCATTCCTTATATATTTAAGTAATTTCTAGGAATATTTTACAGTCCTATTCATTTAACTGGTTGGGGTAAGGAAAAAAGAAAGTTACACAGGGCAATGAAACTAAGTGTGCTAACTGATTTTCTGCAAAGGCACTGGTTTCCTAGCTCTTTAGTCCACACTGAAGTTGGCTGACAGAAGGCAAGCTTGATCAAAACCAGACTGGAAGACAACTGGCAAGAAGCAGGAGAGGGGTAGATGAGCAATAAAGGGTACAGAGGTGGTAAGGTTCCACTTGTACAGAGTGCAGTCTGGACTAAAGGCAGCCTCACCGGGGAATACTCGGGAGTATCGGAGGAGATGTCTTCACACTCACAGGGCCACAGCCCGCTGCGTGTGGACAAAAGTAGGTTTTCATAGTGCAGCACATTGGCATTCAACCTCAGACCTCTCACAGGGCTTGCAAATCATTTGCAGGACCTCATTAAAGAGAACTTTGTTAAGCACAGAATGCTAAGAAAGCATTGCCACTAGATGAGAGAACGATAGAGCTACAGCGAGCCATTAGAATCAGGTATCACTTTTTCCATGTGCAATGCAAGATTTTCCAAGTCAGTGTCTGGAATTCAAACCCAAATACGTCTGAATCTCAGATGAGGCTTTTATCTGGAGGAAAAATACTCCCAAGAAGCAAGTTTTCAAACTAAGAAGGGGGCAGACATAAAAATCAGGAATGATTTACCTTTAGCCTCATGTCCATATTGGCTTATTTGCCAGTATGGCAGAGCCTCCAGCATATCAGCGTGTCCAAGCTCTCCCCAACAATGAAAAAAATGCCATGAAAATATTGAACACACAAAATATTTTTAGCACCTGTGCCTGTTCTTTTGCAGCTTTCTGTGGTTGAATTCCATAAAGAACTGTTGGTCCTAATCATTGTAAGCCCCAAAGCCTGACAGCTGACTGGCATTGTTACAGTACCTCAGCAATTGGAAGGTGATCAGCACAGCACAGAACACATGCTGAAGTTCAACCTGCTAAAACAGCCTTTAAGGGTTTGAGAGAGTTTCCCAGAGAGGGACTGCAGCATGGAAAACTCCTGCACAGTGGCCTTAGGCAATTGTTCAGGAGATATTAGAGAGAAAGCACTGGATTCCCCAGTCTCCCTGTAATTTTGCTGCAAGGTTTTTTAAGGAAACTACGAATATTGCAAATGTTCTGCTGAGCCTTTCCCATCATTTCCCGTTTTCCACAATAAATTGCAAAGAGACTCTCCAAAATGAAAAGTGTTTTTCTCTCCCCTACAAACGTGTCAAAAGACTACATGGACAATGGAAACATCCAAAGAAGCCCTTGGTAGAATGAGCTGAAAAGTGATTCTCAAATTCTGACTGCAATGTGAAACTATGAAATGCCTCAAGCTCCTGCTTTCTTGATGCTTGAGGTGTTGTAGATAAGTGTTAGGCTAACAGCTCAGTTCAGCAGGGAAAAGCTCCTTCGTGTTCTCTGGTGCATGAGGGAAATGGGGAGAGACTTCTTGTTGGAGCCAGTTACTGGTGCCAGACAGCAGGGTTCATCCTCTGGCACCCATCCGGACTGTGTCAACCAATCAGTTCAAAAAAGAGAAAATTTTAATGCTGTCTTCCAGAGGACAAAAAGCAGTTCTTAGAAACACAGCAAGGAAGAGGCCACCTGGGGCACCACAAATAAACCCAGTCCCATCAATGTTCCCCAGTCTCCATGAGATAAATCATTCTTGGCTGTAATCACACCTCCCTGCTTCAGCGATGTTAGATGCCAAAATTAGTAGTCTAGGGACTTCCTAGGTGTCTACAGTTGATGAGGAAAAAGAGATTCCCAGAGGGCATAAAATGAGCTTCTCCTCTGCCGTCTTTCTCCGGAAGACCTTTCACCTTTCTCTGTTCACTACGAATGGATCACAGATAATGAGTTGATTGACTTCTTCTTTTGAGCTTGGGCTTGCTACCCTTCTCCTGCTGCTCTGTGCAATGAAGACTGAAAGAAATTCCAACAGAGAATGAAATGAATATGCTGTTTCATAAACATTTCCACACACTTAACACCTTCTTCCTTCCCCACTCCTCAATTTATCAAGGGAAAACTTTTGGTTTTTTTTAAGGAAAGCTTATAAATTTTATCTTCCATCAGACTGTCCTGACTTAACACCTTCTTTTGCAGGCCTTGGGGTGGAAAATGCAGAGATTTCTCAAAATGTCACTTTTTCTGACTGAAGAGCTTTTGTTCACAGCTGAGCACAGCTGTTGTCCACAGAACTGCTTTTTGTGAGATTTCGTAAACAATTCCATGTTGCCGTAAACTCTAGGGCTTAATATTTGATAAATCATTTTCAAACACGTAATGCGTGGCTTTACTTAAATGCATAAATACAAGGGTTGGAATTAAAGCATAATTTTCAGACTTTGTTCTGCATTTTCTGCCTGCTTAACAGTTTGTTGTTTTGCTTTAGAGTTCATTTTGTTTAGAATAGAAAGTGCTGTATCCTGCTTTTTAGCTCCAAATTCATAGTTAACGTTTCTTTTTCTCCAGATCACTTAAAAACTCCATCAGATTACTTTAAAATCAAAAGACGTTAGAAAAACCAAGACCAATTACATTATCCTTTTATCTGCCTTTCTGATTTCCAAGCACTTAATGAGCCTTTCTCAGTTGGACAGGTGGCAAATTTCCAAGCATGTTCGATGCTGGCTGTACTCTCAGGTGTCTGGGGTGCTGGCATTCAGAAAGACCCAGCAAGCACAGGCTGATGGGTAGGAATATAGTGAGACAAAGAAAAAGGGTTTCTAGGATGCTGTGGACTAAATGTTGGCTAGAAACACATTCTACGTGTTTC
The DNA here is from genome assembly GCA_013400495.1 of Nicator chloris. Taxonomy (NCBI): domain Eukaryota; kingdom Metazoa; phylum Chordata; class Aves; order Passeriformes; family Pycnonotidae; genus Nicator; species Nicator chloris. Next base: position 68,021 of record WAAE01005822.1, read on the forward strand.
ATATGTCAAAGGATAAATCTGAGTTTCTGAAAGCTGTTATATGCATAGGACAATATCAGACTTTTTTGTGATCAATATCTGTTGGTCTTGAAAAAGACAGTGCATAAAGGGAAAAGCATATTTCAAAATCAAAGGACTGCTGAGGGAATTTGATAGCAAATCTATATGATGCTTGTTGGGTTTTTTTTCAGGTTTCCCTGCTTGGTGAAATCAAGGGATGAGTTAGGACATGAATAAGGACTAATAACATTACTGTCACCTCTTGTTTTGTCATTTAGGCATCAAAGAATGCTCTCTATGACATCCTAGAAACAGGCAAAGAGTGTAGATGATTACTTGGCATCCTTTTTTGTGCACTGTGTGTCTCATTTCTGAAGATGAAACTGTTGGATGCTTCACCCAAATTCACTGGCTGATCTTCAGCAATCTGGTACAGAACATACAGACAGAGCCTCATAGAAGACCCTGGAAGGCAAGAACAGCTGCGAGTGTAAGTGAACTTCATCCCCAGATTTTAGAGATTTCTCTTAATCTCTTCATTACTCAGTGTATTTGAGAACTCAGCCTCTTTGATACATATCAAGGCAAGTTGGAAGCAGCTTGTGTGTAGAGTTGAAAAGCAGACACTTGGCAGTGAAATGCTCAGACCCCCAGGGCATGGGTCTTATAAACCTTTACTATGAGAATGCTTTTTAGGGTGAGACTGAATAGGAAGAATACAGCCCATTCTCTCCAATCTTGCAACAGATATCTACAAGGCCTTCCCAAGATTTAGAAAGGCAACCTAAAATAATATGAAAGTAAGGAAAAATGTGTTATTTTAAGAAAGTCAGCATCCTCTTTTTCTTATCTTTCTTTTCAACAACTGGTTCTTTCAAACTCACAATAGTTTTACTGTCATGGACCTGACCACATCTCCTTCCTCCTGGAGGTTTAGCACCCTGGGCTCCGGGCCAATTTTGATAACAGACTTGTTCAGACTTAAACCAGCCTTGTGTGAAGCTGCAGTGAGGGCCTGCCCCTCCTTCACCTGGTACTTGTAAAATGGTTCTTAATCTCTGCCTGAGCTACATTGCTGGTCTACCAGTGTCCACGCTTTTACTTCCCTGATTTTGGCCCTGATCCTTACTCACTGGCTCGAATTTCTGGCTTGACCTTGAAGCTGTCCTATCCCTATGGACTTCCCTGGCAATTTGCACTGTTAGCTGGGGCTGGTTGTCACTGCAGGCCTACTCTGTTAGAGGAGAGAAGATGAGCTGGAGCCAAGACTCACACAAGGCACTGACTGTACCCACACAGGTGCAGATCCAGAGCAGTGAGGCAGAAGGAATAGGGCAGGTCCAGTTGTTGGTGAGATTACTACTCAACCTCTATTTTTATTTCAAATACAACCTTCATTGCCTTCTGGATTCCTCTAGGGCCAATGAAATACAACATCTAATGGATGATGCTGATCAAAACAAGGGACTTGTCTCAAGTAAAATATCATCTTTATCCAGCTCTGGTCCTTAGATAAGGTCAGCGTACAGACTTTTGACCTGCTGGACTCCTTTAACTATCATATGAGAACACGTCTTGTGGAGAGGCAAAAATAATGGTGATAATTTACAAAAGAGCCAGACATTGCATCATCTCCTACTGGGGTCAGAACCAGCCATAATGATTCATGGTTACTATGAAGCCATAGAAATCCAGGAAGACCCATATGCTATATGAGCTATGGCAGCCAACTTGGTAGCAGGACAGACTGCTTGGAAAATTTCGTATTACTGCTTTCTCCCCCTGAAGCCCTCAGATATTTAACGTGTCCTAAGCACATAAAACTTTCTATCAATTGGGATGCAGATGCTTCAGGTGCTATTTCTCTTGGTATGACTACCAGTTTCCGAAGTAGTCGTGTTCCTCTGGAATTATAAAGCCATTTGTCTTGTGACATAGAGCAGAAAGTGTATGCTGAAGCTACTTGCTGCAGTTTATTTCCATAAAGAAGAAAAAGCCATCTTCACTCTGGTTATTTGACTTCACTTGGGACACTTGGAAAACACTGGAGCACCCTTGCACACTCTCAGTTAGGACTGGGCCCAATAACAGACACCATTTCACTGGAATGAAGCAATTCTTCATTCTCCCAACAAAAGACTTTGCACTGAATGGCCAAAATTACCTGCTGTCACTAGAAGAATATGATGGGAATGTTCAGCAGTACCCTATAGTGCTCCTTCTGAGCCTCAAAATAATATTGGAGAATATCTTTGAGCTGATCCTTAGAAGAACTTTATAAAAAGATAAATCACGAGGACAGCATTTCTCTACTCCATTTCTTTTTAGACTGAATGTTTTATGACCCACCCAGGACAAAGAACTGCATTTGCATGCTAAATACAAACACTTTTTTGGCATTCTCTGGCTTCCATACACCTTTTGGTCTAGAGACCATGTTTTTCTTTTGCAGAATGAAAAAAACCTAAAATGCCAACTTGATGAGCACAGTGAAGGAGATTGTTACCTGTGTAATTTTGATTTATCTATGTCTGTGCTAAGTTAGATCTGGTACAAAATACAATTTTGTTATTGATGTGTCACCATTTTCCTGTCTGCAGTATGTGCAAGACTTTTGAGTCTTTTTCTAAAAAACAGAAGGAGTCGGAAAAGTTGTAACAGTCTCTGATCATCAATGTTATTTCATTATTAACTTGGCCCTGTCTGATTGTTACAGTTTTGGTGTTGAGCTTGATTCTTTTGTCATCCTTCTTTATTTACTTCTCCAACAGTAGTTACTCATTGCCAGAAATTGCATATGCTGGGCAGATGTAGAATCCAGATATTATTATGTGTTTTATTTCTCTGGGACTGATATCTGATTTTACCTTTTGCTCCTCTCCTTATTTGTTTGAAAGCCCTTTTAATACCCTGGTATTGCTGGTATTGTGGCTTTGCAACAGCAGTTTCACCTTCAGTGCCAGCTTCTGGGGGCAGCTGAAAAGAATCTGAATGCTGTGTCACAAGCCCACCTCTGAAAAAACAGCTGAACCCTCTGGTCAGACACTTCAGGAACAGCCATTTTTGGACCTGCTCTTCTTCAGAGGACATTTTATATTACATTCTGGAGGGCATCTGAGACAATAAATCATCTTATTTGGATTTGTATGTGCTTGCAAACAGCTGACTTGCTGATAACTAAGCAGTATTGATTCCTTATTAATTGATAATACTTCCTCCCAAGTAACAAGTACTGGTACAGCAGGCTTATACTTTGATATTATTTGTTCTATCCCTC